>CAFUXE010000382.1:45941-61681 GCA_903364295.1 Serranus cabrilla | reverse complement strand
TTTTTTTTTACATCTTCCTTGAATCTGGACACATTACACGTTTGACAGAGAAGCTGCTGGAGTGTTTTGTTCTGTCAAAACCACAAGAGATATCATCACTGTTTGTGTCAGGCTGTGGTCATGTCGGCTGACAGACTGAGCAGCATGTCAAAGGAGGTGAAGCCAGAGAGCGTGTCGCTGTGTCCTCTGGGCACAGCAGCTGCCCCTGAGCTGGAGCTGCTGTGCATCTTTGGGACGGGGGACTTGGGGCGCTCTCTGGGCCAGCGTCTGCTGCAGACAGGCTACAGGGTGGTGTACGGCAGCCGCAGACCTCACAGCTGCGGCCCCTTGCCTCAGGGAGCTCAGGTATAACACGCTGCATGACGTCTTCCTGAAGTCTGAAATGTAACTTTTTTAACCCTTTTCTGACAGTTGTTGTAACTGATAGCTGATACTAGCAGAATGTGTGTTGGATGATGGTCCTGAACCAACTCAGACAGCTTTGTTGATACACATAGATGTGGTGACTGGACAGGGGCGCCGGTGTAAAGGAGGGGAACACATATATAAAATAAGTAAAAATCTAGAAAGAGTAATAGTATTTAGAGTAATAGTAAACTGTAATTTATCATAATCCAAACCGACTCAGACATGTAAAAGGCCCACTGTACCTCCTACTTAGGAGGAGGCACAGAGACTGACTCTTGGTGGTCATTTTGTGCCTTTTGTAGTTGTTTTGCATGCTTTTCTAGTACTTCTGTGTCTCTTTGTAGTCACTTTGCATCTCTTTGTGATTGCTTTGCTTCTATTTGTAGTGTTTTACTGCTTCTTTGTAGCTGTTTTGTAACTCGTTATGTTTATTTTGAGTCTCTGTAGTTGTTTTTTTGTGGTCACTTTGCATCTCTTTGTAGTGTTGTGTCTATTTTTGTTCACTTTGTATCTGTTTTGCCTGTCTTTGTGGTTGTTTCACATCTCTTTGCAGTTGTTTGCATCACTTGTTAGTCATTTTGCATCCTTTTGTGGTCACTTTGCAGTAGCTTAATCGACCTTCCAACGAGTAATGTTACATTCACTTCATAAAGTGGTTCTTGTCTGGAGGTTTTAGTGTGCACCCAGTATGACCATTCATTAACCCTTTCATGATAATAATGAACCAAATACCTTTCATCTTCTGACTCTGGTATTTTTTGCACCAAGGAGGGCCAATCAAATTTCAGAGGGGGGGTATGCCATACCTCTGGCCCCATCCCTGGTTATCAGACTTTAAAGGTTAAACTAAACAAGGTCACTGATAATATGTGGCCATGTGTGTCTGCATATGTTGCTGTGTTTTGTTTCCACCTGTCATGCAAAAAGAGCTTAACTAGTGACCTATAACTGAACACCCAGAGCCTGTTTATAAGTTAGTGTTTTGGAGATGCATGACATAGTGTTTGTGTGTTGTGTAGGTGACGAGCCACGAGGCAGCGGCCCAGTCAGCTGGCCTGGTCCTTGTTTGTATTCACAGAGAAAACTACGACTTCCTGGAGACACTTGCACCTCAACTCAAGGGGAAGGTACTTGTTGCACAGTCTGATGCTTTTTTATAACATAGCAGTTGGTTTATTTCTAACTTTTGATCCGCTCTGCTGGTTTTATTGATTGGAAGGTGCTGGTGGACGTCAGCAACAACCTCAAGAAGAATCTATACCCAGAGGCCAATGCAGAGTATCTGCAAAGGTAAGAGGAAATCAGGCAATAATGTAATTACCCTAAATATTGGGGGATCTCATGTGGTTCAAATTATCAGCAACTGCTGGAACGTGAAGCGAAACAGAGTTTGTTGTTTGTTGACCAGGCTGATCCCTGGAGCTCACGTGGTGAAGGCTTTTAACACCTTGTCTGCCTGGGCCCTGCAGAACGGACCCTCAGACGCCAGCAGACAGGTACTGAATGTGTCTCTGAAGTTGTTTCCAATCAAATGTGAGAAGAAATTTTGCTAAAATGTAAAAAGTACCAAACTAGATTTTCTTCTTGTTCTAATTTAGGAGTACATCTTTTTTTTTTTCTCATAACGACATGTCTCATTTTAGAATCAAACTATTCAGTTCTGCCTGTCAAAGTCTTCTCCCACTGCAGAACTACAAGCATTTTACAATTCTCTGATGTATTCACACAGTGGGGCGTTGACCAACAAGTTAAAAATAATAGTCTTTCAGAAAGGAAAGCATTCCAGTCCAAACTATATTATTAACTCATTTTGAAGTTTTGATCAAACCAAATCCAAGTAAAAGAAGCCAAATCTGAGGAGTCAGCCTCATGTCTTTGCTGTGAATGCCATCCTTGATGTATCCTTGAATCAATTAACTCCACAGTCTCTCCTAGATCTAAGCTCTCCATCACGTGCTTTGCTCCCTCGCTCTGTACTGCAAAGCTGCAGCATATGTGGGTTTTTCTATTTCATTTTGATCTGGTTGTGCAATCCCAGAGGACTGTAAAACCACACAGGAGTGTGTGTAAGTTGTGGGGGGTGTATGTTTATGTATTGAGCTGTGTTGGTGTATTTGGAGCACAATCAGTAACATCACATAGATGTTGGCTCTTCGTTTTTTTACCTGCTTTCTTCAACTAAATTTAGTGTTTCGCACGGAAAGCCACAGCATCTCCAGGTACTTTTATGTTAAATCCTCTGGAGTCAAAACATCCTTTCATCACTGTCTGTGCAAATGCATAAACATAAATGCATAAATATGAAATAATTAAGACATATACTCCTCACGTGGGGCATTTTGTGTGCTTTCAAAACATGAGTTCATTCCTTATTTATACAGTCTACGGTGTATTCATGTTCCAGGTCTACCTATGTGGGAATTGTGCAGAAGCAAAGCAGGCAGTAGCGGATGTTGCCACCAAACTGGGCTTCACTGTCCTGGATAGAGGGTCTCTGTCTGCAGCCAGAGAGCTGGAGGACTTCCCCCTGCAGCTATTTCCAGAGTGGAGGCTGCCGCTACAAATTGCAGTCGGCCTTACTGCCTTCTTCTTCTTCTATCTGCTCATTAGAGATGTTGTCTACACATATGTTGACCAGGGGAAAGACAACTCCTTCAGAATCATGGTGTCTCTGGCCAACAAGGTAAACACTGCTGCATGTTGTAAATGAGCATTTGTTCCCCTTTGAAGCTAAAGCAACTACAAGGAACTTTTAAATGATTTTCAAACATTCTCAATTTAATATTAATGCCTTCATATTGACCTACACAGGCAAATGAAACCATCAGTGAGAAGGCTATATCTATATCGTTATTCTTTATGCTTGTCCTGCCTCTTTTGGGTTGGATACCAACAAAATCATGCAGTTTCTCCAGAACCGCCTTTAGCTTAGTCACCAACCCACTGCGAACAGACAGTGGGAACAGAGGGAAAGAATCAGAGACAAGGATTGTCAGGCTCTGGTGAAGTGAAATGAGAGGTTTTCTAATGGGAGTCTGAGTCATAGAAACACTTGCTTTTGTCCACAGGTTTCCCCAAACTGAACACAACATGAAAGTTCCTTGTAGCTGCTTAAAAACTAATTTGAAACTTGGGGTCATGTTATGCTCTCAGTGACCATTTCTGTGTTCATCTTCCATTTCTTCAGGTGTTTCCCATTGTGTCTCTCATCATGTTGTCACTGTGCTACGTGCCTGGTGTCATAGCTGCCTTCCTTCAGCTCTACAGAGGAACCAAATACAAGTCAGAAATCAATATGGACTCATATTTAGTGCATGCAGACACAATTTCCATTATGTTTTAAGTATTGTGTCCGACAAGTTACAGTATGTTTGTTTTAGGCGTTTTCCCGACTGGTTGGATCGCTGGATGCTGTGCAGGAAGCAGCTGGGACTGGTTGCACTCGGCTTAGCTTTTCTACATGTGCTCTACACTCTCATCATCCCCATAAGGTGTGTAACATGTGCCCACATCCCCATCTTCTTCATGTCATATATCTGGGATTTTCTATCAGGATTTTGCTGTTAATGTCAACCAAAATAAATTATGATTCTTTTGAACTTGGAGGTAATTAAAACTGTATTTTTAACTACAGTCTGTCGCCAGGTTTTTAGGAACACCAAACTAAAATATAGTCTTATAACAGTCCTGCAAAAAAATCCTTCCTACATGAAGGTGTCAATGTTTAGTTTTTACAGAAGCATACTTCATGTATATTTTATAAGCTGTGGTTTGTGCTGAGAGGTATTTTAAATATCCAGTCTAGTCTTATTGATATTTATTGGGTTACAGGGCTTTTGCTTTACTTTAGGTGCACTTATCAACTGAGAGTGTATTGTGAAGGGAACAAAAATAGGAAGGCCAATTGCAGGGAAGGAACAAAGTACCTCAAGTGGGTCATTAATGCAAAAAGAACCAGAGCAGGCTTCTTTCTTCAGGTTGACATGAATGAGTGAACATTGTCCAGAGTCTATGATTACTCCAGGGCAACTGTCTACTTTGCATAGCAACAGTCTACTCTTCAGAAAATCAGACCATTAAGTGCTGTAATTGACCAATTAGAAAAAGAGTTTTCAGCTAAGCTGCAAAATCTAGCATAGTAATGTCAGATCCTCAAGAATTTCCGTTTCTTAGGAACACTTGAATAAATGCTCAGAGACCACTGAAAAATGCAATTTTAAAGAAATGTTACGATGATGAAAAGCTTGAATAGAAAAACATACAACAAACTGTAGGAAGAAATGAAGCTGGGCAAGAGCCAGAGAAATACAGAAAGAAAGAAGTATTTCCTGGTGCTAAGATGGAGCATGAATGTTTCTTTTTATTATCATTATCAAAGCTTTTAACCACATCTCACAGTCCTCCTCTGTGGATGAAGGCTGTTGTCATCATGATAATTCAGTTGCTTGTTACCTGAAGAATGGGAAAGCTGTGAGGTGATAACAGACTTTTGAGGGCTGTGGCTCGGATGTTACTTGGTGGTTTAATGTGGCGTTCCGGGCAGCTGCTTGGAAACTGGGGTAGTAGCTATGGAGATTCAGAGAGGTACCCAAGGTGTATGGTCCGGTTGTTAGGATGTAATATGTGTTTGTAGCAGTCAGAGAGGTGTTTCTGCTCGTGGGAGTTGCAGCATTACTGTTAATGGCAGTAGTATTAGTCACAGAGAAAGCAGTAGTACTGATGGCGGCATGTGAAGCTGTGTGTGTGTGTCACACGTTAAACAGGCTGGGTCACTGTTTCGGGATAATAAAATGGAGTCGCATAGCAGTTTGAGGTGCTTTTATTTACAAAAAAAACTGTGAAGCAACAGACAAAAAAAAAAGAAACTTCCAACGTCCACAGCAAAACAAATGTCTCCATCTCTCTCTTATTCGCTGCCTTGGCTGCCAGTCACTTAGAAAGGTTAGGCCCCTCCCCAAGACCAACCAACTGCTAATTAAATTAATCATCCTTCTCTTGACCCCCATACAGCTCTTAATGGTGACCTCACTCAGATACACATTATAATTTCAATATTCACCATTTTCAAAAACAACACTTTATGATAAAGGCCCAATTTGTACAGATTCTTACTAGCACAGGTAAAACCCCCCTCTGCCCCAGTTACACATGGTACGCTCCAACTCAGCCCTCAGGTGTGTGGCCACTGTAGCCTGTATAAAACACAGCACAAACCTCCAGCTCTGGTTCAGACCCCAGGACTGTGAAAGCAGACATCAGGACATGCAGAAACACTCTTGAGTTAAGTAAAAAATAAAGTGGATTAATTAAATCAAATGTGGGTTTTTTCATTCCAACATGTTATGGTACTTCCCTGTGTGGTCGGTAGCTCTAAGGCCTTGAGGTGTGTGAGGTGTGAATTCTAAAGTGAAATACTGAACAAAGTTTGTCCTCACCATGTGGTGTCTCAATCAGTGACATGGCTTTGTCACAGTGTGTTAAAATTTACTGCATGACATGGCCTCATAGAAAGCGAGTGCAGGTAATTACCAAACATTCAGTTTGTGAGTCCATGCACATATTAAAAAACATTAATCCCATTTATTCACACTTAGTGAGTGTATTTCTTGGGACCCAAGGACATGCAGTGTCAAATGTTTCTGCAATCTGGACATGCAACGTTCAATATTAGTAAACTTTGAATATAAGAAATAACAACGCTCTGTTCAGCCGTCTGGAGGGCTCTGCAGAGTGACTAATACTGGCTGGGGGGTGGCTTTATGGTGGAGCTTTCAATTCTAATGAAATGCTGGATAGCATAATAATGCATCATATTTGAGTAAAATCTGAATCTGCAATGGAACCAGTAACATTTTCTGTCAGGTAACTGTAGTAGAACAAGTATGAAATAAATAATATTCAGCTAAGTTGCATATTTTTACATGCTTCGGGCTCTTTGTTGGGGAAGTTGCCTACTTTGCCTAATGTGAAAGTCAGCCCCTGGTGTTTCTGACCACAAGTAGCTTGAGTGTATGAGCAACTAAGTCAAGGCAGGTATGTTGCTCAATGCCCAAGGAAGCACAATGTCCAGTGTGAAGTTGTTTGGCTGTTAAGAAAGCTGCAAGCAGCACAACTACAGGCAGGGTTGTTGCTGTGTTTTCTATTTTGTTTTCTTCGTTTTGGAAGAAAATTTGAGAATGAGTCCTGATGATTAAACATTTTTGTCCCTCTTTCCCAGATATTATGTGAGATTCAGGATTGCTGCAAGTACTGTCGCTCAGGTAAGACAAACACACAGCTGCAATACAAGTGTGTTGACAAATGAAGAGCGTTGTGTTTGCTTTTTCGTGTACAACCATAAATTCAGATAATTTTGCATCATTTTATCCTGACCAGCACAGAACCTGTTTATAAACATCTCTCTGGCTTGTTGACTGTCCCTTTAAGATCAGGGAGAACCGAACGGCGGTGTTTGACACCACTACGGCCTGGCGTGCGGACTCTTACCTCTCTATGGGTATTCTGGGTTTTGGCCTGTATGTCCTGTTGGGAATAAGCTCTCTCCCCTCCGTCAGCAACGCTCTCAGCTGGAGAGAGTTCAGCTTCATACAGGTAGGTACTGGCGTGTTTGTCACGTGACATGTGGTTGTGTTAAAGTGTGTGAGCTTCAGTGTGTGAGCACATTCAGTGACACCCTGTGGACACAGAATACAGAGCTCTACTTGAGCTACAGAATTTGGCTGAATCCTGCATCCTGTGTTTACACAGTGAAATACTGGCGGTCACAACTGGAGGAATGTGGAACTTCCAGTGGCGTTGGCCTTTAGGTCTCCAAAGCTATCTGTCCACCAGCTTTTCCCTTAAGCACTGTTGTTGTTTGTGCCCGTGTGTGTGTTTACAGGAATGAACAAATAACAGATTGCAAACATTTCCTGGAAACCTAAAATGACAAAGGTTTGTTTGTATTCCGAACACATATTCATAAACTTGATAATCCCACAAATTAAGAAGGCATGTCTGTGTATGCTCTCCAATTAGCTTTGCACTTAAATGTTACACTCTTTTTAACAGAATGAAACACTGCAAATGCTTCACACCAATTTGTAGCCAACAGATTTGGCACTCGTAGCTCACAAAAAGGAAAGCTAAATGGCAGACAAGCACGCTGTCGGTCATTTTAGAGCCATTTCTATGATATTTCATGAGCCAGCTTCTGATAAAATGAATACAAACAAGCTCATTGGGAAATATAATTTGGTACAACTGATTATCTCACCTCGACACCGTGGCCTTGAAAAGCTACAAATGACAACCAGATTGATGATTCAGTTAACAGAGAGATACATGCTCACAATATTAAATAGGCCCAGTTGGTATCCACTCACAATGCGCCCGCTGGAAATATTTTATAAACGTTCTGTGTACTACCGCTACAGTAATGCACCTGTTTATGCTTTAGGCTGCTGAGGTTCAGTTAGTGTTTGGACATTTACAGAGAAGCTACTGGACCTTTAAAGTGTATGGCAAGAAATTCAAAATAATATTCACATCATGTTTATCAGTCAGGCTATGACTGATGAGGACGATTCTGTGCTTCAGCCCAGGTGGGAAACAGTTACACGGGCCAAGGAGCTGTTTCTAACTTCCTGTTGGAAGTAATCTGTTGAAAGTGCGTTGCTGATCATTTCCATACTCCCCTTGATAAATCTTCCATTCATTTTTACTTGGGCAGACACCAATGTTTACCTTTTTCCCTCCATTTTAACCGATCGAAAATGAAATCGTCCCCACTACAGGGAACAACCTCATTCATAAATGTAACTGGGTCATGTCAAGCTCATTTTCTCATTCCACACCCCTCCCCTTTACTCCAGCCCAAATTAGAGCAGTGCTTTAAATGTTAAGTTATTCATCAAATGTAATTTGGGGGGCATACATTATCCTCTGTCACAGTCTTTAGGTTCAGTTCTTGTGTATGGAATAGATATATGTGCATGTAAATGTGTGTGTGTGTGTGTGTGTATGCATCTTCTCTGTGTACAGTAGTGGAATTATCTCTATGTTCATACTGAATTTGTGCACAAAGTGGCTGAGTGTGTGTACATGTGTAGGTCAAGAGCTTGTCTCTGGAAAGGTCAGTGTGTCACTTACTAGGCCTATTACACAGTAATTAGAAGTTCAAGACCAAATGGCTGAAACCATATTGCTTGATTTATTATTGTTATTCTTATTATGAGTGTTATTATTAATCATAATAATCATCTTCCCGACTGTGTTTGCAAATTCCTGTGAAATGGTGCATTGTAAACACAAAAAATGTTGACCAATGATTGGAAGTTATGTGCAACTGCTGCTGAAGAAATAGGACCTCAAATGGCCTAATGGGGGCGCTGAAATCAAAACTTATGAAAAAGAAAATTTTATCTTTGCAATGTCACAACATTCACACCGTGAAAAGTAGGCTCAAACACCCATCACTGTACCCTCCAGAAAGTTGAGTAAATTTGACACCATTTAGAATTTGTTTAAAAACATTTTTTTTTACATTTTCAGGTTTATAGCAAATTTCCTCTGGCTCATTTGTGGAAACCAAACTTCTAAAGATGTTGACTAATAAACTCTAAAGGTGTGTGGCTTAACACATAAATATACCAAAGCTCCAAATGCAAAAAAAATGGGTGTGTCATGACAGTTGATTTGCATCATAAATCAGACAATAATTATATATTGCTTGTCTAAAAATCTGCAGGTTATGTTTCATAAAAATGTTGAACCACACATGTAAATTTTTTTAATTGCTGATATGTGCATTGGCTGGGTGAAAATGTGTTTGATGACAGTTTGTCCAAACTTTACCAAACTTGGTGGATATTTTTGATGAAGCTGTTGAAACATGACAACAAAATATTTTTGCAATTGACCAATAGGGGGCGATGGCATGAGTGTAGCCCGGCACATATTTGGTTGTGAATGACAACTGTTAGTTTTCTTTAATGTAGGCTGTATTTAATTCTTTGATTATTAACTGAAATTCTGTAAATCTGTAAATGTTTCGTTTTCCTCTCTTCCAGTCCAAGCTGGGATACCTGACGGTGTTCTTCTGTACCTTTCACACCTACCTGTATGGCTGGGACAGGTTCCTTCGTCCCTCTACCTACAAATGGTACACTCCTCCGGGCTTCATGCTCGCTCTCGTGATCCCTACTGTGTTGTTGGTGCTCAGGCTGCTTCTCCTCCTGCCCTGCGTGGACCGCAGCCTCACTCGCATTCGGCAGGGCTGGGAGAGGACAGATCTGGAGGACGATAAGAAAAAAGCACTGCTAACATAGGGACTGTGACAATTACAGAGACAAAACTGTGTGTATGCAGAAGAAAAACACAGACACTAAGACACAGCAGGGAACCTTCCCGAGAGCTCTGCAATCAGATAACCCCAGCACATTGTTTTCCATGTCATAAATCAAAGGCTGTACACTCGCACTTATTGTTCTGCTCTCTATCTCTATTGATTAATCTCACTATAATTATGTACATCCAGTATTGTTATTGTATTGTTAGACTCAGAGACAGGCAATTTGTCGTGCGTCTCTTGACATCAGCAGCAGCAGTTTGAATTTGATTTCTATACATCAGAGTTTCATCTTCAGCATATGACAGCTTGTGTTTTTACTTTCTACCTTTTTCTGTAAATGATTATTTTTGGCTCTTTTGTTATTCCTTGTTATTGTTACTTCATGTCAAGTGTAACCACTGTTCAATAAACCTAAGTGTAACTGAACAGCGTTGTCTTTCTCCCTCCTATATACACTGTGTCTTATCCTGTCTGAAAGCTCAGTCAAACTCAGAGAGTTCCTCCCTGCTGAGTTGAGTGTGCTCTGTCTAGTCGTCTCGGTCTGATCCCTCTCCAGGGTTCATCCCTCCGGCTGATGTGATGCCGTTCTCCAGGAAACATTCGCTCTGAGCTGCAGACTTCTCCCCAGTCACTATTGAATCTCATCACATCAGTGGAGAGAGGAGCGTGCAGACTCCTCCATCACTGAACTCTTCTGTAGAGAGGATATAATATTTGGATGTGACAGTACAGATAGGCCCTTGATGTTGTGCTGCAGCGAGTCATTTCAGTTCATCGTGAAGGGAGTGAAGAAAGCACAGAACTGATAACTGCTAGTTGATAGTGACACATGATCAAGCATTAATCTGCGAACTTTGACAAGAAGGCGTGCACACATGCAGTACACTGTCATGTGTAAATGCATTAAAAAAAACACATCCTCATAAATGGCGTGTATGATTTCCGATGAACAGCAATGCACTGCAATTCATAGGTGTTCACTTTGAGTAGCATGTTTTGTCGTCTGTGTTCGTCTCCTCATCCAAAGTTCCATATATTCTTTAAAAAAAGGAATTATACGATCATTTTTCTCGCTGTCTGTAACTCTGATCTTGAGACTTTTACTAGTGACAGCAACAGAAAAATGCAGAACTTGATGTTTCGATATGTGCCTGACCTTGCAACATAAATTCTGTTGGATCAGCAGAAATGATAGAAATCGGGCTTCTTCACAAGACTCTTAACTCAGAAACGGCACTGAAAGGATACAGAAAGACATTGTGGTACACAGGCGTTAATGAAGAAGCAGCAACTGTATGAAATTGGTAAACTAATTCCTTGTTGCAGACAAGACAGACTTCAAGGTAAGATCATGCACAGATGATATAAAGACTGAATGTGACTGTATTAAAGGCCTGTGTGGTGCAGAAGGCCAAGGAAAGTGACTCTTCATGTGTTACACACTAACACTGAAGGTGTTAGGAGCATGGAGCTATTGAATGAAAGACTGAATAACTATTGAATTACATTTTTAATAGAACACATTTTTCTGCATGTTGTGTCTGAATTAGATGAAGTTTTTCCTTCTCCTGGTGATGCTGACATCATGTGCTGCAGTTCTTCAAGGTGAAAAATATTTCATTACTTTTTTAACAATGTTCTAATATATCAGTAACAAACTTTATGTTTGACTAAATCACTGATGTTGTCTTCAGGCATGCATGTACTCTCTCTCTTTGTCATAACTTACAAACATGACTTCAGTTGTTTAAATGTTGAAATTTAAAGTCCAGCTAACAGTTTTACTAAAATGACTGAGGAATGAGGAATGTTACCAACACAAACAACATCATATATATGATTATTTACTGTGAAACCTAATTGTGTTTATGCTTTCATCATAGCTTGAATTCGTCTGGTTTTGGGACAGATACTTGCCTGACTGGAGACAGACAAAATTAATAATTATCATTGCTTTTTCAACCAGCAGTTAATTGCAGAAGAAAATAATCTACATGTTAAATTGTGCAAAACAAAAAGACAAAAGATAAAACAATAAGTAAACCAAAAGGCTAAGTGGGATATCAAAGAGTTTTGTTAACAATATTGTATCTCTCTTTGATTTGACTTTTGATGTTCCTCAAAAGTTTTTTATTATTCCTAATTCATGAATGAGTTTAAGGCCACATGGGGAGCTGTGCTTACATTCCAGTCCCCCCTTTTTTTGTGAATTTGAGGGTTGTGGGCAGTGGATGTTTAAGGGGGGATAGCAGGTCAACAGTAAATGCCACATGAAAGTGACGTACATCATCTGAAAGCTGTGAACCCTGAAATGTAGCTCAGTACTGTGTGTCAAGTTGTTCTAGTCAAAATCTCTATTAAACATGATTGAATCAATTAATAATTACTTAATTAAACTTATTAAGGTGTATTATAGTTAAGAATATAAATTTTCTTCCCGTTGCATTTTCATGTTCAACTTTCTTCCCATAACTTGTTATAAGTTGTAAGTTATGGGTTACACACAACTGGTGCTGAATTATCCTATTTTTTCAAATAAAAAAAATTATAAAAAAATTGTCAAAAAATCCTCCAGAACATGACAACAAAATACCAAGATCTTTGGAACAACACAGACAAATCCATGCTGTGATTTGGCTTCAAAAACTTTGGTCATTTTAGAGATTTCCGTAATTTTCAACTTGCTGAGAAACCCAATTATTGTCAATATATATAGAGAAACTTTACATCCTCTGAAAGCTTCTGAAGTTTGTGGCTGTAAAGTTTCATGAGGCTGTGACTATCTTAGAGGTCACAGCAGCTCATTTTATACAGTGAGGTCGAGGTCAGAGGTCGAGGTCACTGCATGAACTGCCCACTACAGGGACTAACATCATCCTACATGAAGAAAACTGGGCTCATTGGATCCACATGAGTCTCAGCTTTCCACTGATACCCAATTTATATAATTCAAAGCCTGTTTAGGGACCCCAGTATGCAGAAATATTAAAATACAGTGGGGCAATGCATGAGAAACAATATGTTTTTTTGGACTTACATTGCATGTTATCAGCATAAAGCAGCAATGTATGTAAAGAGGAGACTTGATTAATTATACATTTCATCTTACATTTCATTCTCTGATTCCCAGATCTGTCAGGTAAAATGTTCACCTTCCCAGAAAAAACCAACGAAGCTCGTGCGAGTCTGAGAACATCAAGAGAGGAATTCAGTGCTGTGACCGTGTGTCTCAGGTAAAGTTTATGGACTAACACGAATTCAAGAACCAACTGTATCCACCAATTGTGAGAGTCAGAATGCATGGAAACGTGTTTTCACTGTCTACAGGTTCTTCACAGACCTCAAGAGAGATCACAACCTTTTCTCCCTGGCCACTCCCTCTGCAGACAATGACTTCCTGATCTTCAGACATGCTACCAAGGATACGATCAATGTTTTTGCCAGGAACAGTTTGTCAGTGTTCACAGAGCATGAATACAAGTTGAACGTGTGGCAATCTCTTTGTTCCACATGGGACTCGGTGTCTGGGCTGACGCAGCTGTGGTTAGATGGACAACCTTCAATTAGGAAGTTTGCCAACGCTGGATCAAACATCACAGGACACGCTATCATCATCTTAGGACAGGTACAGTTTTATTACTCGCTTTATGTCTCTAGATTTAAGACAAATGTTGTTCAATACTAATACTATTTATCTACAATCTCTACAGGAGCAGGATTCCCATGGTGGAGGCTTTAACATAAATCAGTGTTTCATTGGCATGGTGTCCGATGTCCACATGTGGGACCACGTCCTTCCCAGCTGTGAGATCCAGAAGTACATGCAAAAACTAGACTTCAGTCCAGGAAATGTGCTCAACTGGGGGGCGATGGATTTCTACACTATAGGCCGAGTGCTGTTAGAAAAACAACAAATGACCTGTCACTAAACTTTTGCAGATAAAACTATAAATGTCTTGCAAAATCAAAAATCTGTACTATAAAGGCAACTCTTTGTTTCAAATAATTCCTTCTAAATAAAAAAGTGGCATTTTATGAATCCTTCTCTTCTGGATGACGCTCTCTCCATGTCTTTTGTAACATTTAATAGCTGATAAATAACTGCTTCCCACATTACAGGGTATATTCAGTGCACACTGATATAATTGTCAGGCATTTTGCACATGCAATACAGTATACGCGTCCATGTTAAAATGAAGATATGAATAAAAACAGCCTCCATGCACCCACGTTGAAAGGAAACACCAAAGTAAAGCAGAGACAGAGATTACCAGCCAGTGAAAACTGTGCTGAGATTGCATCTGTCCTGCAGAACGGACGGCCCGGCCTACAGATAGGAACCTTGATGTTGTGCTGCAGTGAGTCATTTTAGTTCATCGTGAAGGGAGTGAAGAAACACAGAACTGCTTGTTGTTAGTGACACATGATCAAGCATTAATCTGGAAACTTTGACAAGAAGCCATGCACACATGCTAGTATAGCATACAGTATACTGTCGTGTAAATGCATTCAAAACTAACATACACACAAAGTAGGCTGTCCTCATGAAACAATGTCATGTTTTATTTTACAAATGTGATCTTTAAGATGTTTGACTTGGAGTTGCACGTTTTGTCTAAACTGCAGCCTTTTACTATTGGCAGCACAGGACAACAACAGAAAAATAAAGAACTTGATGTTTCAATATGTGCGTGACCGGGCAACATAAATAGGAAAGGATACAGAAAGACATTGTGGTACACAGGCGTTAATGAAGAAGCAGCAACTGTATGAAATTCATAATCTAATTCCCTGTTGCAGGCAAGACAGACTTCAAGGTAAGATCAGGGCATTATATGCACAGACGATATAAAGACTGAATGTGACTGTATTAAAGGCCTGTGTGGTGCAGAAGGCCAAGGAAAGTGACTCTTCATGAATCTACACACTGAAGGTGTTAGGAGCATGGAGCTATTGAATGAAAGACTGAAATATAATTGAATTAAATTTTAATAGAACACATTTTTCTGCATGTTGTGTCTGAATTACACACAATTAGTTTTTCCTTCTCCTGGTGATGCTGACATCATGTGCTGCAGTTCCTCAAGGTGAAAAATATATTTTTTTAACAATGTGCTAATATATCAGTAACAAACTTTATGTTTGACTACATCACTGATGTTGTCTTCAGGCATGCATGTACCCTCTCTCTTTGTCATAACTTACAGACATGACTTCAGCTGTTTAAATGTTGAAATTTAAAGTCCAGCTAACAGTTTGACTAAAATGACTGAGGAATGAGGAATGTGACCAACACAAACAACATCATATATATGATTGTTTACTGTGAAACCGAATTGTGTTTATGCTTTTGCCAGCTCGCCCCTCCCATCCGTGTTTCAAAATGATCACAAACACGCTTTTCTTAAAGCGACACGCACAACGAGAACCATTTACGATATCTCTGCCACTGCCTCAGCACTCTTTCAGCCACTACTTCACGTGCACGAGCGCAAACAACCCCACAACACCCACCAAGTGTCGGTGATTGGTTTGAATACAGTTTATTTTGATTTCGAGTTGTTGATTGTCCCATTTGTTTTTGTGCACTATCTCAGAGCCTGGGGGGCCCACAGAGATCTGGCTTTTTGCCACCCTGCTTATGAGGTGGATAGCTAGTGGATCGTGAGGAAGGATCAGGTGAATGTGACCATTTACGTTTCGGCCCAACATCGCTGACACAACCTTTAAAATGAAGATATGAATAAAAACAGCCTCAGTACACCCACGTTGAAAGGAAACACCAAAGAAAAGCAGAGAAAGAGATTACCAGCCAGTGAAAACTGTGCTGAGATTGCATTTGTCCTGCACAAAAAAAGACCCATAATACGTTAAAGTGAGACATCAGATCGGCTTGTAAAGATCCAAGTAATATGATCTAATCAATAAGTGAATGCAGAAAACATGGAATATCTCTGATAACAGATGTCACGTGTGATCAACCTTTAATCTGTGTGTGTGT
>CAFUXE010000382.1:34621-45763 GCA_903364295.1 Serranus cabrilla | reverse complement strand
GCAGTGAGAGCACAAAACTCCCAATCCTATTCACGCTGGCACACGACCCGGACTCCGATTTCAAGGTAAGATCTGTACCGAACAGCAAAGTATAGAAGTGATTGTCTTATTTGTCAACTTTATGATAATTATTATCTGCATTTTTATTTTAGTAGTATTAGCATTCAGCATTAGTAGCAACTGAAAAGTGCTTTAATGGTGTGTTTTGTCTTTGTATCAGATGAAGTTTTTCTTGCTGCTGGCGATGTTATCAGGATGTGCTGCAGTTCCTCAAGGTAAAAAATAAAATCCTTATTTAACAAAAAGATATGCATGGTTTATAGCAGTTTGCTGCTCTTTAACTTTGAATATGGTTTTTTTTCTGACACAACTGTAATGCAAGACCCTTTCAGGCACAAGAAAAACATGTTTTGCCCATTCATTAGGATAAGATAAACGTGAAAAGACTTCTGACAGACAAGTCAATAGGCATTTATCTATGGTGTGTGTCCTAATTATTTCATTTTTGTCCTATTTTTTGCACACTTTTTGTAGGTGTTGTAGCAAACACATTTCCACAGAATTACAAGGACTAACAAATCTTAAATGCCAACAGAAAAGTAAACAGCATCATGTCTAAATATCAAACTTGAATGCTTTCATGATTGAATAACTGACTTGTAGTTTCAGTCAGAACTAAGTACTCATTTGTGGAGGAAATTACTCTTATATGAGCTTGTGCAACATACATATATATATATATATATATACTGGACAGCATCAAAAAGGCGATTATTAACGATAAATACTGCCTTTGTTTGTATAGGTTTTGTAGTTGACATCATATATCCTTCCTTAAAGAGTTCTTAAAAACATGAATTCATGGTATGCAGAACAATGCTTACATTAATACAAAAAAATAAAAAATAATGATAATCATCATCATCATCATCATCATCATCATCATGTTGAAAATCACAGTTTCTCTGTCTCTCTTTTCAGATCTGTCCGGTAAAATGTTTACCTTCCCACAACAAACCGCCACATCTCGTGTGCAAATCACCCCATCGATGTCACAGGATTTCAGTGCTGTAACCGTCTGCCACAGGTGACACTGAATGTGCAAAATGAATCAAATAAAAATGTGTCCCTGACTGTGAAAAGTATTTTGCATGATAATGTCTTTGCATTGCCCACAGGTCCTTTACAGACCTCAAAAGAGACCACATCCTTTTTTCTTTGGCCACGCAGTCTAATGCCAATGCCTTCCTGGTTTTCTGGGATGAAGCAAACAAAGAGATGGAGCCACATATCAAGGATAAAAAGTCTGAATATGGAGGGGTGGACTACAAGCCCAACATGTGGCACTCCATCTGCTCCACATGGGACTCTACCACTGGACTGGTGCAGCTGTGGTTTAACGGACAACCTTTGATTAGGAAATATGTCACTTCTGGAGCAAACATCAGAGGAACCACTATAATTATCTTAGGACAGGTACAGTTGCATTAATGAGCTACATATCTAATGTTCTCTTTGTTGGATTATGTTGATGTTGGAGTTATTGTGTGTGTCCAGTGGATAGATTATTTACAATCCTCTTTTTTCAATCTACAGGAGCAGGATTCCCATGGTGGGGGGTTTGACCTGAAGCAGTGTTTCGTTGGCATGATGTCTGATGTCCACATGTGGGACCACGTCCTCTCCGCCTGTGAAATCCAGAAGTACGTGGATGAGCGAGGCTTCACTCCAGGGAACGTGATCAACTGGAGTGCGATAGAGTTCCAGATTACAGACAGAGTGCTGATAGAAGATAAACAAACGTCCTGCTACTAAACTTTAAAAATAACTCAAATTCACATTTTCTGTGCTTTATGTCCAATGTGAAGTACCAATGTCAGCCTTATAGTAAATCACTGTTTATTAACCCTTCGAGCCACTTCAGGGCTTTTTACATTTTACTCACTGTGTCCTGGTATTTCACTGCAATATATAAGTCCTAAAAACACAAGTTGAATTTATCTGATATGTTTTGTTTTTAATTGGAATTAAATTAAATTGAAAACTTTTTCAAGTGGCCACAAGTTTCATGAATATTGGAGGAAAAGTTACGTCTCCACATGCTCTACATATTGGACTATTTATATTTTAACAACCTCTACTTGCAACCTCTCCTGTCCTCTCCTCTCTGCTCTAAAAAGCCTGCTGTTCAGTCTTAGCTAAATCAATCATGGCTTCCTAGTTGCACTGCAGGGCACAGAATTGAATGTTTTTAACAGGAACTTGTTATTCCAAACTGTTTATTTTCGACTTAAATGAGAATGTAGAATAAAGTGATTTTGACAGAAATTTCACGATTTTAAGCTTTGTTTGGGTTACTTTTGGAACCTAGATGATCCATTCCAGGCCTGTCCCAAAGTGGAAATTTTGAAAATAATGTCTGTTTTTGCTGTTTATTTCTTTGATAAAAAGTTTATATTCTGTGATCATTTTAAGAAAACAGGGAATCTATCTTCCAAACAGGGAATGTAGGGTTAAAGGATAAGTTCTGATTCAGAAATCACATTAAAAGTGTTATTTTGGTGACTCTTCTAACATGACTGTGTGATAGAAGATCGGGGGGAACATCACCAGTCCTCCCTCTGCTTAAAAATATACTCCAAAAATCAGCTAAACTACAATAAAAAGTTCTAAATACAAAAGGTGTTGATGCAAATGCCAGTAAAAGTTAAGTTTACATCGTCATTGAACACATAACTGTTTGGCCACTGGCAGGCAGTCAACAGTGACATGACATGAGAGAAATGTAGGGGGGTCAAGTCCGGGAGCAGTCCCTATAATGCCTGCATGATGTGGAGTCTAGCAGTGTAGTTGAGGAGGTCAGGTGATATTAAAGAGCATGCAGGGCCACACCCAACGCAAACGCTGGATAAGCAAAGAAAGGTTTCCTGCAGCTTGTTGCAAGAAGTAGATAAAGGAAACACAGAAAGAAATAGGGAAGCAGGGAGTGTAGAAATCCTAAAATCATATTCATGCTGCACTCATCATCCAAAAAACAGATTTCAAGGTTAAATCTACACATCAACTTCATCTACTGTGTTGTTAACTGTCTTGTTTGTTTTCAAATGTTGCACAGTGACTAAGCAGCTCAAAGTCTGTTTTGATAAGTGTAATATGCCTCATAAGAGAAAGCTTAAGAGCCCTCAGTTAATATTCTACATTTGGAGTTTAGTGGAAGCTGAAGCCATAAATTGACAACTTGAAAGAAGAGAAGACGAAAACACACAGCTAATAACTGCAATAAGGAAGCAGTCAAGTATAAAACTCACAATTCACAACACAAGATCATCAGAGCCTCGTGCTGTATTGTAAAAAAAATGTTTTTCAAAACATTTTATACCTTTAAAATGTACTGTTTATTGTAATAGGGCAGCAGATTCATTTACAGTGTATTACACTTAGACTACTTCACTTGCATTAACTCTCATTTTATACAGTGTGTATCTGACTTTGTACTAGATGATATTGTGCTGCCAGCATGTGCTGCCATTCCTCAAGGTTGAAAGTATTTTTCCTGATTTTATTGGATGAAACAAATATGAGCCTTATTCATTATCCTGAACCGCTTATCCGAACCTGGATTGCAGGGGGCTGGAGCCGATCCCAGCTGCATTTAGGCGACAGGCAGGGTACATCCTGGACAGGATGGCAGTCTATCACAGGGCTGACACATAGAGACAGACAACCATTTATGCTCTCATTCACTCCTATGGGTCATGGAGAGTGATCAATTAAACCGAAGTTGCATGTCTTTGGATGGTGGGAGGAAGCTGTAGGAACACATGCTACCATCCAAACTCCACATAGAAAAGCCTAGCTTAATACTATTATTAGAAACAACTGGGCAAAACATTGTGGTTTTATTAGTCCAAATTTAAATCTGTTATCCTGGAAAGCACACACGATACGATGGAAACCAATATTTCTTTTTAGCCTGGGAGTCCCCAGTCAGTGCTGGACCAGGCGCTCTCCAAGGTACCTCAGAGCACCACACCTGTGTGTTTGTGTGTCGGAGAGAGAGAGAGAGAGAGAGAGAGAGAAAGGGGAAGAAATGGTGGAATATTTGCATGAAACAAAAAAAATATGAAATCTACAAGGCCGTCCACCTGTCAGCTTGTTTTCACGTTCCTCTGCCCCTAGTGGCCAAACTGTAATAAGTGCAGCTTTAACTGATATCTCTATCAGATGCATTAGTCGTGGCACTGAAACAAACAATGTCTTCATTCAATAGGACAGCACAAGGTCTTAGTTACTCCCCTATATGTGAATGAGTCTATACTTGGAAAACTGGCAGAAAGCTAAAGTTTCTCTGTGTTTCATCACTTCTCAGTTCTTTGATAGTAAATCACACACTCCCACACAGACTTTTGATTGTTCATGCGAGTCATTCTGTGAAGACAGATGCTGGCAGTCTCTCAATCAGGAAAACTACTAGTCTGTCCCACTGAGACACAGCCATAATGAGAGGGACTACACAGGCTGGTATTTATGTTTGTGGGCACATCATTTACCGTACATGTCTTTGAAGAAGCTCATTGCTCACTCACCTTCAGCAGTTCACGCTTGCTGCTTGTTGGAGGGATGAAGCTCAGGAGAAAATGTGACCCACAGAGAGTGCAGGCTTTACTGTATATCCTGAGTCCTGGAGTCAAGTGGAACAACAAGCACTTCCACAGTAAATAAGTTTGCACAACTGCAGTTGTAGCAGCAACACTACTCACCATAAACACCTGTCTTTGATATTTCTGTTGAATAAATTTAGCATTATGTGCTGCGTGAGAACACAAAGGAACCTCTTGTGTTAAGCTAGCAGGTACCTGACTGAATGAAAGGCAACATGAGTTTTCAATTAACTGTAACCTGATTCTTGTTCAGTGTAAATTTATAGAATAAAAAAAAACAGAGAATAGAGACTAAAGATACAACTATAATGTAAAGTGTAACATGTATTGAATACACACTGTGCAATGATGGTAAAACTGCAGTATAAGTAAAGTAAATATTGCTAAAAGCAAGGTGCAGAGTGATCCTTGAGTATTAAACACAATACTTATGTGCAATATATAAATGATGCACACTGTGTAGGCGGATGTTTTTATTGGGGTTGAGAAATTCTAAGAGATAAGATGAATAAATATAATAAATAACTGTAGCAGCAGCACGTGAGCAGTTTGTCCTTGATGCACGAGGTGAGGAAGTGAGATAAGGCTTTACTGCCTGGAGAGCACGTGCCATTTCACTCAAAAAACAAAAATATGAACCTACTGGTGGAACTATAGGCACAAAGTTAATGGGAAATGAAAGTTATGAAATGCATCATTTGGGAATATTTGTACAAACCTTCACAGCACTTCGTACAATAGTTTTTTAGATATTTTGACCTGGACCAAAGTGGAGGACTGACTGAGATGACCTCCTACCAGGCATGGTTAAAATACATCTACTTCCATTATTAAATGTAACTGTGTTGTTAACGGTCTTGTTTTGTTTGTTTTTAATTTCATATAGTGACTTGAGGGCTAAACACCTGACTTTGGGGATAAAGTCTATTTTGATAAGTGTCATTTTCCTCATAAGACAGCCTTCTTAAAGCCTCAGTTAATATTCTACATGAGCAATTTACCGGAATCTGAAGCCATAAATTGCAAACAAGGAAGGAGACAAGAAAAAACACATAGTTGATAACCATGATTAGGAAGCAACCACAGTATAAAAGTCACAACTCCATACACTGCTGCAGACAACATCCTGACTCAGGATTCAAGGTAAGATTAAAGGAGTGGGACATGACAGCATTATAACAGCTTACTTATTTGCAATTCATACATTATTACTGTTATTATTATTATTGCATTAACACACATTGTGTGTGTGTTTGTCTCTATATCAGATGGCCTTGTATCTTCTCCTGGTGATGCTGACAGTATGTGCTGCCGTTCCTCAAGGTAAAAGATTTTGTCTTCATTTCAAATAACAAAATGCATTAATAAATAAACTCAGAAAGCTGAAAGAAAACATGCAAGTGTAGTTGCAGCTTGTTTTCTTTGTTACCTTTAAGCCCACTGTTGCTAGTGTATAAAAATTTCGTTATTGAAAAAGATTAAACAAAAAATTGCTTTATATTAATACCAATAATGAGGTGTAAAACATGTCAAATGTAGTTTTTGCTATTGCGTACTGTTTTTTTATTCACATTCTGGTTTTGAATTTCTCTCTTTTTAAAGATCTGTCAGGTAAAATGTTCACCTTCCCGCAACCAACTAGCTCAGCTCACGTGAGGCTGACAACATCAAGACAGGTTCTGAGGGCTGTTACCATCTGTCTCAGGTACTGTTCGATATGCACAATGAATGAAACAACTGCATCTCTAACAGCAGAAATCATCATGTTTAATAATGTATTCGTAACTCCTACAGGTCCTTCACAGACCTCCGCAGAACTCACAGCCTTTTCTCTTTGGCCACAACTTCCATTGCTAATGAAGTTCTGATAATGAAAGATGCTGCAAACGACTTTGACATGTACATCAGGGATAGCCATGTACGCCTGGCTGGGCAGGGCTACAAACAGGACGTGTGGCACTCAGTGTGTTCCACGTGGGACTCTACCTCTGGATTGGTGCAGTTGTGGTTAGATGGAAAACCCTCAAGTAGGAAACTGATCAGCTCTGGATCCTACATCAGCGGCCCCATTTTAGTCGTCTTAGGACAGGTACAGTTGTTAAGCACAATATTTAAAGGAATGGTTATTGTTATGATTATTATATTTTTGCTGCGAGTTAGATGGGAAGATCAACACCAGTCTGTATTAGATTGTTAATAATCTCCTCATCTAACTCTTGACAGGACAGCACATATTTTAGCTTATATCTAATAACAATATTCCATGTAGCTTTTATCTCTAACATCTAAATATTCACAGGACCAGGATTCCTATGGCGGAGGCTTTGACATTAACCAGTCTTTCATTGGCATGCTGTCTGATGTACACCTGTGGGACCACGTCCTTTCCCCCGGGGAGATCCAGAACTACGTGGACCATCGATACTTCACCCCGGGGAACGTGCTCAACTGGAGCGCGCTGGAGTTCCAGACCGTAGGACGAGTGCTGATCGAAGACAAATGAAAGAACTGTTAATAGACATGTGAAAAGTCAAACATAGGTTTTCAAACAACTGAGATTGTTTTTCTCTTTTTTGTATCTATTATTACCTCCAATGTATTTATAGATGCATCATGTGTGGTCTAGTATCCTGAGTACTGTTTACTGTTTATCTTGTGGTCTCTACACTGTCTGTATTCTTCATTTTAGTTCTCGTCTTTATTTGCAGCAAGATCAAACATGTTTGTGTGTGTAAAAAGTAAAGTTGTGTATAATAATAATGGCTTGTTAGCTTAGCAGGGAAATGTTTTTAGTAAGAAAATTGTAAATAAAAAACCTTATATCATGTCAACACTCTACTTCCTTTTTTCTTTAAATTTTTTAGATACTCAAGTAAAAGTATTCACTTTATAGTCACTTAATAACTATATTTACTCAAATAGAACTCAAAGTACTTGTGAAAATAACATTTTTTAAGATTAAGAAAGCATCTTGAAAAAAGTTTCCCAAGTTGTGAATAACTTTATTGGATGCAATTTATTACATGAATCATTATTAGTATTATTTGTATGCACCACATGATAAGAAGATGTGCACATTCACAAACTATCTTATCAGTAAAACACTTTTTCACTTGTTTTCAAACTTTTGAACTTTTTACCAATAACAAAATGACATGAAGACATTAACAAGTCTTCAACAGTAAACAAACATGGAGTGCATACACAGTTGAATGTTTCATGTAATTTACAGAATAAGATGAATGACAATCTACATGTCAAAAACTGCATCATTTACTAAGAGGCTTAGACACAGCAATTACAAAATAAAACACATTCTATTACAAAATTATATCTATAGCTTATAACATGTGTTACAAAATTAATGCAACAAGAAATCATTCATCTGCTTATCAGTAATAAACACTTCATCATCACTAAAGCTGCTTATAAATGACCTTGCTGGTACAGAGAGATGATATGGATTCACACATGCAACATGATTGTGGATCAGTAATAACTGCTCACATAAAGACCGTCCTAATGAAATCAGGCATCTCTAGCATGAAAGATAAGGAAGCAGGAAAGCTGCAGGCCTTGAGATAGATGATGCCTTCTACTGTAGCAACGACTGACCAACTTCTACCAAAGCATTGAAAGAATACAAATACTGCAAGAGACTCTTTATTTTACACAGAGAAAATCCACCTTGACATATAAAATGAATCCTCATGTATGTACTGTATATACATATAATTCAATTCACATTCTGACCAGTCAAGTCCCTTGAGATCCAGCCCATGTATCTGATTTGCTAACATAAAGCAGGACTGACCAACACACTGACATGACCAAAGAGGGTCATGCCAACAGCATGGTTAGAAAACACCTACTCACTTTGTGTTTGTTTTTCATTTGTTATAGTGACTAACCGGTTCAAAGTCTATTTTGATAAGTGTCATTTTCCTCAGAAGACATTATTTAAAGCCTCAGTTAATATTCTACATGAACAATTTACTGGAATCTGAAGCCATAAATTGCAAACAAGGAAGGAGACAAGAAAAAAACACATAGTTAATAACCATGATTAGGAAGCAACCACAGTATAAAAGTCACAACTCCATACACTGCTGCAGACAACATCCTGACTCCTGATTCATCCTGATTCAAGGTAAGATTGAAGGAGTGTGACATGACATTTTATACAGACATTTGAACTTTTTTCTATCTGTGTTGTATGTTATAATCTGCTAAGCTATGTTATACCTTACATAGTCTACACTCTCAGCATTTTGTGTGTGTTTGTCTCTATATCAGATGGCCTTGTATCTTCTCCTGGTGATGCTGACAGTATGTGCTGCCGTTCCTCAAGGTAAGAAATAGCTTTGTTTCACACGTAGAAAAAGAAAAGAAAACATGCACAAGTGTATCTGGCTTACAGCAGTTTGTTTTCTTTGTTACCTTTAAACTCACTCTTGTTTGTACATAAAAAATCATTTTCCTTATCTTGAAGGATGAAACAAAAATGAATGTTGAATGAAGTTTTTGTATATTATTTTTATTATATAACTTACATTTAAAATTATGATGTTGATTTTCTCTCTTTTTAAAGATCTGTCAGGTAAAATGTTCACCTTCCCAGAACCAACTAACTCAGCTCACGTGAGGCTGACAACATCAAGACAGGTTCTGAGTGCTGTTACCGTCTGTCTCAGGTACTGTTTGATATGCACAATGAATTAAACAACTGCATCTCTAACAGTAGAAATCATCATGTTTAATAATGCTTTCTACTTCTTATAGGTCCTTCACAGACCTCCGCAGAGCTTACAGCCTTTTCTCTTTGGCCACACCTTCTGCTTTTAATGACTTTTTGATTTGGAAGGATGCTGTTGCCGATGAACTTCATTTAAATATCAGAAATAGCGGAGTACAATTTGTGGGGCAGGACTACAAACTGAACACGTGGCACTCAGTTTGTTCCACGTGGGATTCAGCATCTGGACTAGCACAGCTGTGGATAGACGGGAAGCCCTCAAGTAGGAAATCCCTCAGCACTGGATCCCACATCAGCGGCCCCATTATAATTGTTTTAGGACAGGTACGATTTTTTACGCACTGTACATAAAGGAATAGTTTCACATGATATTGTTAGATGAAAAGATCAATGCCGGTCTCATACAATGGATTGGTAATAAGCTTCTCATCCAACTCTCAGCAGATAATAAGTGTATTTCAAATCATTCCATCCCTGTTTTGTAATTTATTGTATGTGATAATAATACAGGTGTTATCTCTTATGTCAAATGTCACAGGAGCAGGATTCCCATGGTGGAGGCTTTGACATTAATCAGTCCTTCGTTGGCATGCTGTCTGATGTCCACATGTGGGACCACGTCCTCTCCCCCTGTGAGATCCAGGACTATGCATCCTATCTGAACTTCCCATCAGGGAATGTGCTCAACTGGAGTGCGCTGGCGTTCCAGAGAGTGGGAAGAGTGCTGATAGAAGATGAACTAAAGAATTGTTATTAAATCATTTTTTTAAAGAGTAAATGTTAAAAAAAAAGAAAAAAAAGAATTAAAAATCAGTTAGCGTTTTTTAAAGATTGTTTTTGTATCCTTTACTGTTTTTATATTATCTTTTCCTTTATTTGTTGATGAGACTGTGTGTACTGATGTGTTCACTAACCATTTCAACCTTGTGAATTCGAGATCAGCTGAAGATTGTGACATTTTTGAATGAATTGCAGCAGTTTTGTATGTAATCTCTCCAAATATATGATATTTTATTACACATTGCGTGTGCTCTTCACTGGTGGTTTGTGGGTTCTGCAGCCTATATGTCTTCTCTCTTCATTACAGTCATTAGTGACTGCTTTAAATAGTTGTACTGAGGAAAGATCCAACATGTTTTTGATGTAAAAGTTGTATTTAATTACTTCAGTAGCTCAACATAAAATGTATAAAAGTATATGAAATAATAGCAATATTAATAATAAATGATTACCTGTTTATTAATAATAAATGGCTAATAATAAACCACTTGACTCGCTTTGTTTACGAAACAATTAAACAAATACATTTACAATAGCAGCTAAAAGGCGGGGGCTATTTAAGTGTTTTTCTTGTGGTAAAAATGTAGCTTTACATGTTTCCTGTCGAAAATTAGATGAGAAGATCGCTCCCACTTTGACATCATAAGATGAATATAAAATTGCAGCCAGTTAGTCCAGCATGAAGTCTGGTGATACATGGAAACAGCTAGCTAATACAACCAGACTGTTGTGTGCCAGACTATGTTGTGGCTGGATATAGAGCCACTTCACTTGATCTAACTCTCTGCAACAATAACAGAGAAGTGTCAACACTGTATTATCCAGGAACAGTTATTGGACATATATAGTTCTTTGTAGGGTTGCACAATATAAAGAGGCACAGTTCCTTCTCTTCCAGTGGACAAATGAATGGGGCGAGACAAATCATTGTTTCATTTAAATTGT
>CAFUXE010000382.1:0-31603 GCA_903364295.1 Serranus cabrilla | reverse complement strand
GTTAATAGCAACAGTATTAGATTTAAAGTAACGTTTCATTTGGTGTCTTTTTATTTCTGTTTTCATCAGATGGAATTTGTTCTTCTCCTGGTGATGCTGACAACATGTGCTGCAGATCCTCAAGGTAACGTTGCATTCTTATTTAATTTAGGTAATACAAAATAGTTTTTTCACAATGAAGTTAAATGGACATACACATGATCTTCCTGATATTCTGGAAGGCCTCAGAAAATGGGTTTCAGTTCTACATCAACAACATTAAAGCAACATTTGGAGGGCAGGACTACAAAGTGAACGGGTGGCACTCTGTTTGTTCCACGTGGGATTCTGCGTCTGGTCTGGTGCAGCTGTGGTTAGATGGAAAGCCCTCAATAAGGAAATATGTTGGTGGACCAACAATCAGTAAACCCAGTATTATCCTCGGACAGGTAATTTTTATTGATAAACAATATTGCTTATGTACTTCCAGAAATGTCTCTAAATCAGTGCTAAACTTTGTTTAAAGTCTTGATTCCAGAATAGAAATTGGACAGCATAGACATGTTTTTATCTTGACTCTTTGTAATCTCTACAGGAGCAGGACTCCCATGGTGGAGGCTTTGACATTAATCAGTCTTTCGTTGGCATGCTGGCTGATGTCCACATGTGGAACTACGTCCTCTCACCCTGTGAGATCCAGCGCTACATGGATGATCTGAACTTCACTTCAGGGAATGCGCTCAACTGGAGAGTGCTGGAGTTCAGAGCCACTGGAAGAGTGCTGATAGAAGACAAACAAGTGCCCTGTAAAGTCAAGTCCTGCTAAACAAGAGCGTAATAATACTCCATACAAGATCTTTTCTTCTGAGTATGAAATGCTAACACCCTGTAGTCACCCTCTATTAATTTTACAACTTTGCACCTGCAGTCTTGTCTCATGTCTGCATTCAAACATTTAATAATATTCAGCATCAGTGGGGAGCAGGGGTGCCCTGGAAATTTTTTATTTTTTGATAACAGCTCAACAAGCCTTGATGCAACTTTAAAAAAAATCTCTATCATGTTTCACAGTTGACAGTTACAGTCAATATAAACACATTGGTAGTTGTTGGATTAAGTAATGGGTTGAGTACGTTCCCCCTGGGATGGGTGTGATGGTGTCTAATGCTTTAGAATAGAACAATGATTATGATAATTGTAAAGTATGTTCAAAACATAAAAAAAAACACTTTCTTATAGTATGTTCAAAAACTTTGAGATAGTGTGAATGGTTGTCTCTTTCTATGTGTCTCTAACGACCTGTCCATGATGTGCTCCACCCCTCGCCAATGTCAGTTGGGATCTGCTCCTCATAAACGGAGATCAGATTAAGGATAAGCCGTATTAGGATGTTTTCTTTCATAGCAGCATTTCTTGCAACCAGGCGGTGCTATTCTGCCCCTCTATATCAGGCTCCCTGACTGATTCATAATGGATCTGAGTGAACTGCAAGTTATTTTACGCAAAAGCAAGTGGATGCTAACCTTTCTTTAGTCTTAAGCAAGTTTTATTTCTCTCCACTGTTTATGACTGTGGACATGGTGATAGACTTCACGATGTACAGTGTTCCGCTAGTTTTTTTATTTCCAATTCAAACGCTGTCAGATACAATGCCTTGTCACACCAACTTGTGAGATACAGACACTTTGTTATGAACGCATCACACTTGGGTTTACATGGTTAACAAACCCATGATCAATGAAATCTCTGTAAGATGCTGTGACCTATTTCTTTTTTTTTAATATATCTTTTGGCAATTTTTCAGCTTTATTGGTTGTAGTAGATAGAGTGAAAGAGGGAGACAGAGGGGACGACATGCGGGCCCAGAGTCGGACTCAAACCCGGGCCGCCTGCTCAAGAGGACAACGCCTCAGTGGGGTGTGCCACCACACCCCCTGTGACCTATTTTTTATAAGAAATTATCATGCATGGCTCCAGGCAAATACTTTTTTAATGACTGCATTTTTCAGAACAAAGGTCCCGTTGTGCTGCAAGCAAACATGGGTGTGTGTTGGTATGTTTTATTTTATTTCCTGCACACTGTGACCTACGCAACCATGTCCAGAAGTTGAATCTGATTGTTTTAACCCCAACGCCTGTTCTTTTATAATTTAACAACATGGTTTTGTTGCCTGAACTTAACCAAGTAGTTCTCACAAAGTTAACAACATCTTTCAAGACAGTGGCAGTGTCAGTTTCACAATGTTAAATGGAATGGTAATGTTTTGTGCAAATCTGTTTATGAGAGCATGTTGATTTGTTGTATTACCAACGTTTTTCAATGTGTTAAATGTCCCTTACCTTTTACTCAGTGTAATGTGCATTGTCTGCTCTTTCATAATAATGATTAAGTATCGACAAAATTGTCAACAGTATCCCCATAGCTGGCAGTGACAACAGGGCAGGACCTTTTTCAGAAAGGAAAACATTTGCTAGCTATCTTGATGCAGCCGACACAAAGATAAATACAACATTCGAACGGGCGTTTGAGGGTTTGGATTTCATTTCAACCACCGGCTATGTATGGACAGCAAACAACAAAAGCTTTATGGGTTGGACTGCATACTGGACCGACCAATCTGCTATGCAGCATGGGAAAGCTGGTATTGCAAGTAAAAGAGTGTGTGGAAGATACACTTTCAAAACCATTGCAGGTCAAAAAGTGACCTCGAAAGAGCTGGTCGATAGTGTTTAGAGAGAAAAACTTCTTGAGGACCCAGTTGAATGATTTTGACTCAGTCACAGGCATAAAATATGAGATACATCTCTCAAGTATTTGCACACTTCCTCTTAAACATTGAATTGGTTACTTTTCGAGGGGTGTGCAATTAATAGGGACTATTGAGTTCAAAATTTGCAGTATCTCAGATATTAACTATACTATAAAGTTAAATGCCATGATCTTTTCTTAATCGCATGTTGCATTGTGGCAGCTAAGAAATATTTTTGTATTATGTGGTTATGGTTGATATGATCAAAAGATAAATAAATACATGAAAATGAAGATGTTATGCCTTCCATGTTTTCTCTTTATAAAAGTTGGTAGAGTGGAGCGCAGTGACAACTCACCAAATGGCATATTTAAAAAGTAATTCAGTAGGTAAATTTGAAAGTACTTTATTAGTTACCTTCAATAAAGAGTAACTTAGTTACTATTTTGGGGGAATGATTTAGTCACATAATTAGTTACTCTTAAAACTAACTTTTCCGACACTGGTTATATCACATTCAGTGTATCTATGGAAATTCAATACCTGGATCTTCAGGGTAGTGGCTGTTAATTCCTCCTGACAGTTAAAAAATAGATATTTTTCATACTACATTTTTTGACTCTATCCTTTATATTTTAATCCTTTCTCCTAAGCCTAATTTATTAATCAAAGTAGTCTCATAAATGATTGCTCAGTATTATTGTACTCTTTCGATGAGCAGTCATGATGTCACAGTAATGTGACTCTAGGGAGCTGTCGGCTTGCAACAACGCAAGTACAGCATTGCTTACCGACATAAAGTTACTTTCTTTAGTTTTGAGAATTGTCACGCCAACTTATCAGATACAGACACTTTATTATGGCCCAATCACTCTTGGGTTTACATGGGTAACAAACCCATGATCGATGAAATCTCTGTAAGATGCTGTGACGTATTTTTTTATTAAGGTATTTTTTCGGGTTTATTGAGTACAATAATATGATAATAAGGCACCCTTGTTTGAATTGTGAAATGAGTTTGGCCAAAAGAAAATTTTGGTTGCATCTATATTACTAGGTTCTTATACTAAATTGACTGGGTAAATAGAATTGCATTACTAAAAAGAGACTAAAATATCATTTTAATTGACTAAAACTAGACTAAAATAGTCACGGATAATTCTGATTAAAATAAGACGAAAATGCTTAGACTTTTAGTCGACTGAAACTATTCTAAAAAGAGTATGAAAGGGACTGAAACTAATAAAAACTAAAATGACAGCTTGACACAAAGACTAGACTAGGACTAAAACTAAAACTAAAACTAAAACTAAAACTAAAACAGGCTGCCAAAAACAATACTAGTGCCACCACACCTGTGTGACCTATTTTTCGTAAGCAATTCTCATGCATGGAGCCATGTTGACAAAAAATTATTGGGTTTCAAAGGTTAACAAACCCATGATCAATGAAATCTCTGTAAGATGCTGTGACCTATTTTTTTTTTTAAAGATATTTTTCAGCTTTATTGGTAGTAGTAGAAAGAGTGAAAGAGGGAGACAGAGGGGAAGACATGCGGGAAAGGGCTCAGAGTCAGACTCGAACCTGGACCACCTGCTCAAGAGGACAACGCCTCAGTGGGGTGTGCCACCACACCCCCTGTGACCTATTTTTTGGTTCTTGAATGATTGCATTTTTCAGAACAAAAGTCCTGTTATGTTACAAGCAAACATGGGTGTGTGTTGGTATGTTTTATTTTAATTCCTGCACACTCAACCGTGTCCAGAAGTTGAATCTCATAGATGCTATAACACATGCAGTAAGGTAATTGTAATTAAAGGAGGGTGTTTACAAGGAAGTGATACATATTTTGGATGGCAATGTTGCATTACAGGATTCTTAAAAAATGTATTCACAGATCCAGGAAAAACATAGAGATCGATTAGAATCAGGAAGCAGTGATGATATATAACTCACTCCTGTTGACTGTTGAGCACAACATCCAGACCCGGACTCAAAGGTAAGATCGACCCAATGCAGAATAGAACAAATGTAGGTGACTGCACTGCACACGGTAGTTAATAGCAACAGTATTAGATTTAAAGTAGCGTTTCATTTGGTGTCTTTTGATTTCTGTTTGTATCAGATGGCATTTTTTCTTCTCCTGGTGATGCTGACAACATGTGCTGCAGATCCTCGAGGTAAGAAATATATATTCTTAACAGAGGGAATAGAAAAATATTTTTCCACAATAAAGGCGTGTGCATATGTACACAATAACCATGATGAAACAATTATATGATCGCATCTGGAGGGAAAACATGTATAATGACTTAGTGAAGTAAATCCATTGTGCTTGTGATAATATATAAAATCTTTTTTGTTTTTTTACATTATATAATTTTTTATTTGTTTTATGCTATTGTAGCTTTAATGTAAAGGTAATCTAAAGTAAAAGGCATTGTACTATGTTCTTTCATATCTGGACTATACATTAATTTGTTACATTAGAATAATAAAAAATTAGCAGACCACATCTAAAATACTTTTCGCAAGCATCTCTTAATTTGTACTGAGGAAGCATCTCTGCTAAATATTGGGGCGCTGTAAGCTGGATAAAGTATTTGTGTTTTGTATATCTTACATGGCATTTTTCTTCTTTTTTTGCAGATCTGTCTGGTAAAATGTTGACTTTCCCACAGCCAACTAACACAGCTCGGGTACAACTGACCTCGTCTGTCCGGGATTTCCGTGCTGCAACTGTCTGTCTCAGGTATTGTTTAAGTGCAAAATGCTTGAAATAAGTCAGTATTTCTCTGATTATAAAAGTATCATATTTGATTTCTTTATTCTTTCAATGCCTGCAGATCCTTTGCAGACTTTGGTAAAGACCACTCGCTTTTTTCTCTGGCCACACATGCTCATCATAATTCCTTCCTGATATTCTGGAAGGCCTCAGAAAATCTTTTTTTTTTCCACATCGACAAAATTTTTGTAACATTTGGAGGGCAGGACTACAAAGTGAACGGGTGGCACTCTGTTTGTTCCACGTGGGATTCTGCGTCTGGTCTGGTGCAGCTGTGGTTAGATGGAAAGCCCTCAATAAGGAAATATCTTGGTGGCTCAACAATCAGTAAACCCAGTATTATCCTCGGACAGGTAATTTTGATCGATAAACAATATTGCTTATATACTTCCAGAAATGTCTCTAAATCAGTGCTAAACTTTGTTTAAAATCTTGATTTCAAAATAGAAATTGGACAGCATAGACATGTTTTTATCTTGACTCTTTGTAATCTCTACAGGAGCAGGACACCTATGGTGGAAGATTTACCATTAAAGAATCTTTTGTTGGCATGCTGGCTGATGTCCACATGTGGAACTACGTCCTCTCACCCTGTGAGATCCAGCGCTACATGGATGATCTGAACTTCACTCCAGGGAATGCGCTCAACTGGAGAGCGCTGGAGTTCAGAGCCACTGGAAGAGTGCTGATAGAAGACAAACAAGTGTCCTGTAAAGTCAAGTCCTGCTAAAACAAGAGCGTAATAATACTCCACACAAGATCTTTCCTTCTGAGTATGAAATGCTAACACCCTGTAGTGTTGAATATTGGCTTGTAACTTAGTCTTAGGGAAGCTTGGTGGCTTTATTCAGTTACAACTGTGCACCTGCAGTCTTGTCTCATGTCAGCATTCTAACATTTAATAATGTTGTATACTAATACCAAGTGCCTGAGGTTCAATAAGACCTCTACTTTGAACATGCCATGTATCTATTTTAGCCTAAAGGAAATTAGAACTATATATATATAAGGACATGGGTAGTTCTTAGGTTGCTACATCAGTGTCTTCGAGGGAAAATCTTTTTCTTTGGGTGTGTGCCATTTATTAGTTCAGGTTTATTATTGTTGATTTTTGTATCTTAAACCCTGCAAATGAAAAATAACTATGTAACCAAACTATGATTTAAGAAAAAAAAATCCAGTTCAAATATTACTTTGAAAAATAAATGTGTTTGCATGAATAATCAAGCTTCTTGTCTTTCATTTCATCTCCTGATGTAAAATATTTTCGCCCAATTCTACAAAATACTAAAGTATGTTTCAAAGAGTCAAAAACGGAGAAAATGTAGAATATTTTATTATATTAAAAAAGCAAAAAACAAAAACCCCATATTATATGTTGAAAGATACAAGGGGTGTTTAAACTTATACATCCTTGCTTGCTGTTTCTTCATTGAAGCAGTTTGAAGATGTTCTCTCACTGACCTTGTAGACAAACCTCATTGTTTTCGCTGATCTTGTTGCTGATTTATGTTCAGTTTCCACACACGCTGCTGTAAAGTTTGAAATGACAAGTTCCATAACCAGCCTTTCTTCATTCCTTCTTTTGCTCGACCAAGTTTTCTTCTCTGAATGAATTGCAGCATTTGCTCAAACTATATGGCACTAGTGATGCTGCAGGCTACTGGCAAACCTCCAGGGACTCCTACAATAAATTAGGCTGCACGATCGGAGCTGTAGCAGTAACACTACTCACCTTAAACGCCTCTCTTTTGACATTCCTGCTGAATCAATTAAGCATTATGTGCTGCGTGAGAACCCAGAAAAAGCCCCTTGTGGTACACTCGCGGCTCGCTGATGTAATGGAGGGCAACTTCTACCTCAACAGCCTGAGAGATTGAGAGTTTGGGTGTATTGTAAAAGTTTAATTCACCGGACAATGAGGAACACTGTCGCTTGGGATGCCGTTTGCCCCCTTGATGTCCTGGGCGGCGGTGCATGTGTCCCATGCTGTGCTGACTTATGCAGTGTTAAATGTAGTCCTGAAGCACTGCAGAGTTTTGCCTTGTGATCTTTATGAAAACAGTCAAGATTTACCATATAGAGATAATTTAACCAATTTCAGGTAACCCGACTGAACTTTTCTTTGAACCTGGAGAGCTCATAAGTCAGTTCACAAAATTATTCACAGAAATAATAATAAAAAAAAGGACTAAATAGACTTAAACAGCCTTTCGTCAGAGTAAAAACTTCCTTTCAAAGCAGTTTATTATTAACGTTTTTTAACTATTCACACAGTCTCCAATGCACTTTTTTTTGTAGATGTTAAGCACACAGCCTTGGATTTTGCTCAATAAGAAAAACTAAAAACATCAAGACAAAAGCTGACAAGTCATCAGTTTAATGTTGCATTAATATGATGTTACAAAGTAATCAATGTGCAAAACTTATTTCTACACTCTCTTTATTTATGACAGTTTCTTCAGCTAAGAAAACACTTTGGCATGATAAACATTTATCTTGTTTTATTAGACATTTATGAGGTATATTTTTTGATTGCACAGACATTATTTTCTTAAAACTCTACAGCACTTAGATAAGAAGATCCAAGTAATTTAGTACCAACGTCATGTTGCTACAAAGCAAATGTGCAAAAACTGCCAAAATGAAGCAAAGTGCATTATGTCATTCAAATATAGGCTACCTTCCCTTTAATATCCACGCGTATATTTCATGCATGAGTCATGAGTGACCTCTTCATGTAATGTGGTCCTTGATTTGTGTCTGTACCCACAATTTGCTGTTTATTTTTGCTCGTATAGAAGAGAGCCTTCATGGCTGAACACAGAATCTCATTAGGTGTGTGAAATTAAACACGAGTAGAAAGCTATAGCTGGTTTCACAGCTTTCCTGTACGTTGCTACGTCTTAATTCTTTCCCTGGGCAATGTTTGAATACTGTATCTCATTCATACATCAGCACGCACGCGCACAAACACACACACACACACACACACACACACACATCGGGAAATAGCCTAAAATCAGCATCAGTTCTTTGGTAATAGGAGAATAATACAATGAGAGAGGGTGTGAGGGATTGCAGATTGTGTGTGCAGATAATGCTGTTAGATTCCAGATAGCAGGATGCCTCTGACTAAATGTTCTGCTCTGGGCAAAAACGACGATGCATATTTCTCTTGTAGCACCAGACTCTGTCGTGGCGACAGCTGCTCCATCCTCCTCTCTTCCCTCCTCTGCATCTCGATCATCTGATTAGCTCTGTACATACTAACATATCTTGTTGTTCCACACCTGGCATTCTGCACCCCCAGCCGTCACCTGACCAAGTCACCTGCCTATCCAGCAGCTCCTCTGCTATCAGTATATTGGGGCCAGCTCACAGACAAACGGTCTATATTGCTTTCGTTCTACAGCCCACATTCTGCCCTTCCTCCTGTATATGCTTTCGCCCTCTGTAACCCTGTTTAAGATCTATAAAAAAGAGTTTTTATAACACCTGTTCTTCCTCCCAAGTCTGCTTTTGGCTTCCAAATCTGTGATCCGCCACAGTGTTGGCACTTGTACGTGTACATCTGTGTGTGTGTTGACTCTGTGTGAGATAATATAATTAGCTTAACCTTACTCTCTTTTTACACTGTGTATAGTGTGTTAGTGTGCACGTTTGCATGCCCTTAAGAGGCAGGCAGGTTTGGGCAGCGAGGTATTTGTGTTAGAAAACAGAGAGATCAATAACATCCTGAAAAGAGAGCAACCTCAGGGATACAATCGCACAACTTCAAGGGAAAAGAGAGAGGAAAGCGGAAACTGTTGCCTATGTTTATCAAAACAATGGATGTCAGCGGGGGATATCAATCTATTTTTCACCACACTCTGTGAAAAAGATACAGCACAAACATGAAATCAGATTTTTTTTTGTAAGCTCAAAGGAAATAGACATTAAAAACATTTATATCCACAGAGACCTGTCCATTTGGCTGAAATAAACTATACTTTTTTGTTTGGTTTGGCTATTGCACAATTGAGAGGAGGCTGTGCTGACTGATCAAAGGACACAATCACACACTTACTGAGCACGGACACAATTATCTTGGGTTAGGATTTTTTTTCCTTAAACATTTCTCATTTTAAATACCTGAATCAGAATATGTAAGATATAACAAGACATGTCATTTGATGAAATTAATAGCTTATTGGAATCGAAAATATGAATATTTACAATTACAAAAAGTTCATGATCATCAGTACTTTGAATACTATAAAATGTGCAGTTATGTACAATTTTTTCAGAGGTCAGAGTTCACAGGTTGGTGGCCTTACCCACCTCCTCCCTCGGCTGGTTCCTCTCCCAGCCTTGTCGAATGCGGGTTAGGGTTCGATCCACGCAGGGCAGGATGATCAGCGCCTTGAGCACCAGCACCACAGAAGGCACAATCAGACAGAGCATGTAGCCAGGAGGAGTGTACCATTTGTAGGTAGAGGGTTTAAGGAATTTGTTCCAGCCGTAAATGTAGCCGTGCGCCGTGCATATGAACAGGGTCAGGTGGCCCAGCTTAGACTGAGAAAAAATTAACAAAAAAAAATGAAAATGTTAAAAGAATAGCGAGATGTTTTTAGGAAATGCACTTATTTTCTTTCTTGTTGTCAGTGAGATGACCTCTCATGAGTCTGTGTGAAAAATACTGCATAATTGGGGCCAACAGCCTGTTAGCTTAGGTCAGCACAAAGGTTGTCTGAGTAACCAGACATACACTGTGGGTCTCAGCCTGCCATTAGCTGCATATTTCATAAGGCATCACCTCTACTTCCGCTATCTCCGCAATTTATCTTGCACCGTCAGTATGTATCTAATTCTTTGCTTAACGTCACTTGAGGTGATTGTGATTGGTTAAGGGCATTGTTTTTAACCCTTTATCGGTCAGCCAGACCTTTTTCCACCACTGACACAGCACTGTGGAGATGAGGATAAGGATAAGGATTCAATTAGTTGGCTTTTCAGATGAGCACAAAGGAAACAGGCAGAAATAGCTCGCCCATCTATGTCCACATCTATCTAAATCTACCAGCCTGCATCTCTAAAGTTCCCTATTAACACATTATATTTTAGTTGGCAGGCTCAGCCAAGAAATAGCCTGATTTTGGCTTATACCTTTAAACAGAAAATCTGTGCATATGAATGCAGATTTTTTCTTTTAAGGCTAAACTCTTAAGTCATCATCAGATGATAGTCTTTGAGTTCCAAAACTCCGTTTTTGTGTTTACTTTGTCAGTACTTGGACTACAAACAGAAAACAAAATGCTTCTGATACCAAAGTTTTGTCCTGCTGCCGACAGAATCTTAATCTGTTTATATAGAATTATAGAAACATTCACATACAGATCTTTTCTGTGGTATGTTTCTGATATATTTAGAGACGAATGTCTGGATTTTTTTTCTGTGCTTGTGGAACCCACAAGTGTTAGAATAAGCTAAAAATACAATTTGTTTCACAGCCGTTCCAGCGTAATTGGTTTTGTAGCACCAGTGGCCTTTGAGGCTCGGTTATTGTTAATTACTTGGATAATGTGCTTTCATTTACATTTTTAGCATTTGGCTGCTGATGTTCTCATCCACAGTGACTTAGAGTAAACAGCACAATAAGGAAACATTCATATTAATGTAGCTCAGTAATGAACAGTGCCTCTATAATGATAATCAGGGATCTTATTTAACCCATTTAGAACAGCAAATCCGTCTGCTGTGCACATTAACAATTCAATCATTTACATTTCTCTCTTGATAACCCCTGAAAAAACACTTTTTGTGAATTGATACGTGTAATTGTATGTTTTTCACAACTCTTTTCACCAGATCACGAGGGTTATCTTGACCTAGACCTCTATCTCTGAGTCTCATTCCACTCTCTGAGGTCTACCTATGGGTCTGACCTTTACACAAATGGACCTGTGACCTGTATTAACAATCTGCTCCCTGAGGATTATACCAGGTATCATAATTCTCTTTAATGAATAACTTAACATTTAAGATCCTGGGCTAAAGTCAGCCAGGCTTTCGCTCTGTGTGCCTGTGTAAAGCAGTTAGTTAACTAGGCTCCGGGGATAAGACTGCCAGTGACATATTGCTTTTACAACACTTTAATAACTCTGATGAAAACTTGGAAACTCTAAATATAGATTATCAGGGCCCTAAAAGACATTTCTTACTGATAGTGAGCACATGACTGATATCGTCTGTATGCCGTAACACAAACACACACACACACACTCTCACTCTAACACATGCACATAAAGGACTGTACATTTCCAACTGCGCTCTGACCTGAATGAAGCTGAACTCTCTCCAGCTGAGAGAGCCTCCCACAGAGGGCAGGGATGTTAGTCCTAGCAGGACATAAAGAAAGAAGCCCAGGATTCCCAGAGCATAGAATGAGTCTGTGCCCCATGACTCCGTGTTATCAAAGTAAAACAGGGTGGTTTTATTGTTCTTCATCTGAAGGAGACAGATAGAGACAGTACTGTTAGTATGGTTAGCTTGACGTTGGGTTGTAGAAACACTGCAAAGTTTGAACCAGCTTGCTGCACCTCATTCACCACAGTCGTGATGAGTTTGTGTCTGACAGCATAGCGAGTAGAAGTCATGAATGTATGAATGGCGTGGAGAAGAGCAAAGGCGAGTGCAATAAGACCCATCTGCTTCCTGCACAGCATCCAGCGGTCCAGCCAATGAGGGAAGCGTCTGGAATATGCAGATGTGAGCTCCAACAATGTTGCACCTTTATAGAACAAGTTGCACAAGTAGTGGACATTTTTATTCTGGTTTGATGTCTGACCTGTACTTGGTTCCTCTGTAGAGCTGAAGGAAGGCAGCTATGACACCAGGCAGGTAACACAGCGCCAACATGATGAGAGACACAATGGGAAACACCTGAAAGATAGGGGGTAAACACATCCTTTAATAAAACACTCTTTTTCAAGAACACCAAACCAGAGGGGCTCTGATCTTTACCTTGTTGGCCAGGGCCACCATGATTCTGTAGGAGATGTCTTTGTCCTGTTCAACGTACGCATAGATGACATCTCTGATGAGCAGATAGAAGAAGAAGAAGGCGGTGAGGCTGAGGGCCACCAGTAGCGGCAGCCTCCACTCTGGAAACAGCCGCAGGGGGAAGTCCTCCAGCTCTCTGGCTGCAGACAGAGACCCTTTATCCAGAACAGTGAGGCCCAGTTTGGTGGCCATCTCTGCTACCGCGCGCTTTGCTTCTGCACTGTTCCCACACAGGTAGACCTGGAACATCGAGGTGCAGGTTATTTTTTTTTTAAGGGCTGCAGTTTAGCCATGGATTGTTTTTCAAGAATATTGTTTGTGGTGTTCTGTATTTTTTTACTGTCAAAAAATAAGTACATCTATCAAAACTTTCCAACTTTGGCCTACATCCATTGGTTCCTGCTGTAGACAAGAATCTATAAAGTTTCCATGAAATGATTGTGATTGATTTACTCTTAAGATAATATATGTAATGTAATGTAATCATTGCACCTGGTCAAAAGTAATTACTGATGCATTTAGATAGGAATAAACAGACGAATGCGTCTGAAAACAACATAATTGCAACTTTATGGGCAACAGTGTACATACATTCATCACAAAAAAGCTCAAACATCTCCTCAGAAATGCTGGGCATTACAGATCTGTGGTTGACAAGAATTTACTTTGCACAATGGTTGTTTTAACTACATAGTTTTCACAATAAAATCAGGGTCAGATGTGCTGTTAATGTAAAGATATAAGGCCAACTGCTGCCTGACTACAGCAGCTAAGGTGAAATGCCTTTCCAAAAGTCAGGGGCTCAAATCAGAAAAGCCAGGAAGCAGAGTGAACAAGAACATGAAAGGAGAGGAAAGACAATGACCAAGTTTCAGGCCGAAGAGTCTGAAGAAGTGCCAGGAATGACAGGTGAAACTAGGCAGAGTGGAAAATAAAACCCACTTTGGTGAGATACATTTTAAAGTGAAGATATTGTTGAACAACCTAAAGCATCAATTTGTTCCAACCACGTCTTGCTATTTTGTCGGGAAGGGGCTAAATAATGCTCCAAAATATGCTAAATGTTGTTTTTTTCAAAGTGGTGTATTTGAATGTTTTTGCATTGTGCAGTCCTTACAGTCTTGGCTAATGGCTGGTCTGAATGTAGGTTTAGCATTTCTGTTTGAAAATAGTTTCAGCACGTATGAATATGTCTTACTACATCTTTATCTTCAGTTATATAGTCTATCAGTCATAAATTTAAAAAATAAATATATATTGCATCTTTTCTTCAAAAATGCCTCAGAATAACAGTAAAAATAGAAGTATATTCCTCATGCTGCATTCTGCTCAGCTTTTGTTTTTCAGTTGCTAATAATTACTCTAAGATTATTGTTAGATGACTCACCAGCCCTGTTTAGAATATCTAGCGCATGGCTGCCGTGTCTGTCTCCAGAATTACCCTTCTTTTGTTGATCTCCACTGCGCTGCTTCAGTCATTTTCAAACGGAGCCCCTGCAACTCTATGTAAAGACACAGGCATATATACATATATATATATGTATATATACACACATATGCTGCTCAGTATGTAATCCTATTTCTAGATCTTCACCACACTGAAGGTTATTACCACACACTCACAGCTCTGTGATAAGATGATTAAGTTGTTTATAAAGGAGGGAAAAAATGAATCATACAAAGAGAGAGAGACGGAGAGCGCTTGGAGAAAGAGAGCGAGGGAGAGAGCAGTTTGACAGGCATATAGTGGAGTCAGTGGGATTGAGCAGTTTTCCCCCAGGTGTGTGTATAAGTGGACCGGGCAGCCAGCCATGTCTCCCTACATTACTGCACCAGTAACAGCAGGGGACGGCCGACAGACTAAATCTCCATCTGAATGTAAATGTGACAGTGCCACAGCCCCGCTGTGGATCTAATCAAATTGCTGGCCGAGGAATAGCACACACTTATAAGCATGTTGGTGCGGATATATATTGTACCTACACATGCACTGATAAAGACACACATTGAAACTCTCCTGTTCTCTCACAGCTACCTGTTTTCAAAGAAAATAGAGCACTGCAGTGTTGGTGTGTGTGTGTGTGTATGGGGGGGGTTGTTTGTGTTGAAGAGGATTCGAGGCAGATTCAGGTTTGGTCTCCAGAGGTTCCAGCATGTTTGTGTTTCTCTTTGTAGCTGTGAAACGGAAGCTGCAATAAACAGTGGTCTTTCTACTTTGTAACATCATTAAGTGTGTTTGTTTGTTTGTTTGTTTGTGTGTTTATACAAGCACTGTCCTCGTTTTCTCTCGCATTGTTACGGAATGACTGCAGAATCAATCATCTGCAGCAACACAAATGAAATCAATTTCTTCCCGAAATTTTGCATGGCGTACAGTGGATCATTCATCCCCTATTATTAACAAGTCTGAGAGCCACTTATCCCATTGTATTCCAGGAAATGTTGAAAGCAGTTATTGTTGCCTGGTTTGAAGTCAAACATGTCTCATCATGAAAAGATCAAGTTGGTAATCTCCCCCTCCTGTTCCTGCTCTTTCTTTGTATCTTTACTCCAGTCAACCAAAGCCTTCCTTAAGGCCGGGAAGCTTCCTGGCTCTGTTGCGCCTTGATCCCACTGACATCTTTTAACAGAAAGCTTACTTCCATCCCTCTCTCACCTGTTTTCCTGCCAGAAGTCCATTCTGCAAGGCCCAGGCAGACAGCGTGTTAAGGCCTTTCACCACAGCAGCTCCGGGGACCAGTCTGAGAAGCACACGGCGAGGACTTTAGTTTGCTATTGTTTCTAACTACAAATACACAGACAGGAAAGTGAGGGCCTCAAAATGGTGAGAATCAATGTTTCCACTTCAACTCAATAGACACACAGCAGGCTGCCCTGACAAGGGAGCTGCAACCCCGCAATTTTTTTTTTTTCATTTCTTTTGGATTCAGTCGAGAGTTTTGATGTCTCATTCTCTAAGTGGTTTTTTGGAGCACTTTCCCAAAAAGGCATCCAGCATTTGAAAAACACCTACTGTTGCAAAATGATCGGTGACATTAAACCTCGATTTTTTCATGGCAGGAAAGTTCTTTTTGAGATTATGACAAGAATAATACATTACATTTCTGAGGATGGAGCGTTGCATGCACATTTTATATATCTTCATGTATTTTTTGCTCTTAGGAGTCTATTACCTCTGCAGGTAGGCAGCATTGGCTTCTGGGTACATGCCTTTCTTCAGGTTGTTACTGAGGTCCACCAGCACCTTGTGATCAAGCCATCAGCATCGACAGCATGGAGGAAACAAAAGGAAAATAGCAGTTCAATCAATTCAATTAACTCTTATCTTGTCTCATGCGGATTCCTATTACAATAAAGGGAGATTGTTGAGTTACTCAGAAATTACGATAAAGGTGTGAGCAGAACTGAGCTGATTACAGAAAATTGCTCATTATTCAGTGTCAGCAGTCAAGCTTTACAAAGTAAGCTGTTACTGTAATCAAAATACTTCTCGTGTAATAGAGTGAAGTGGAGTATACATACTGTGAACCAATCCTATTCATTACAAATACAGTCATTTCTGAATGTCTGTAATTTCATTTTCAAAAACACAAAATAACACAAAATAACAAATATTTTGTGACTTTGGTGAATCCAAACTAACCTTTAAAACACCAAAGTCACACAATAACAAACAAACTAACCAACAACACTTGTGTTCTGAAAGCTAAAATTATGGTTTCAGTCTGATATGTACATAACAACACCATTATTGTTTACATCCAACTTATAACCTTATTCAGAGTTTCCTGGGAGCAATATGTTGATTGTCAATATGTAGATTCACAGAAAAAATGTCCTAAACCTTCACTATGTTCTTTGATCAGCAACAGGAACTACTTTTATTTTGATATTTATAATTTGCCATTACTTCCTGGTTTGTCCCTTATCTACTCAGGACTGTATCGACCTTGTTGTTACAGGTTCTAATATCTAAACTTGTTCACCTTTCCTTCAAGATGAGGTGCCAAGGTCTCCAGGAATCCGTAGTGTTCTCTGTGAACACAAATAAAGATAAGACTGGCTGATCTGGCTGCTTCTGTGTGGCTCACCACCTGTACAAAACACACAAATGGAGACATTAAAGACACATGGAGGTGAATACAGTACACACTAATTTTTGAAAAAAAAAAATGAACAGATTAAGAATGTTTTGCCATGTGTTGTACCTGAGCTCCCTGAGGCAAGGGGCCACAGCTGTTCGGTCTGCGGCTGCCGTACACCACACCGTAGCCAGACTGCAGCAGGCGCTGGCCCAGAGAGCGCCCCAAGTCCCCCGTCCCGAAGATACACAGCATCTCTGGCGCAGGGGCAGCTGCTGCGCCCAGAGGATGAAGCGACACGTTCTCCTGCTTCATCACCGCCGACATGCCATTCGCCACTGTTGTGTTCATAGTCGTTGGAGTTTGGATGGTCACTGTTACCTGCTGTGTCGTTATATTGCAGTGGAATCTGACCTCTACACCACCCGCTCCCTCTATGAGTGCACACTGTGGGATTTTTAACCCTCTCCTGTATGAGTAGCTTTGTGTGTGTGTGTGTGTGTGTGTGTGTGTGGGAAGTGGTGGTGTATTTGTTTATTACACCTGTAATCAACACCTGAAATCACATGTAAAGGAGTGTGCGAGCATGCATTATGTGATATGATTGTATCATTTTCACTGTGAATCATCATCACTCCACCCAGCAATTTCAGATCATATTTCTTTTTATTACTGCTTATGCATTCCAGAGATTGACTGATTGATACGGCAGGGCTTTAAACTGTAAATCAGTTCTATGGGAAACCATCTGTGCTCTGCTTGGATGTACAACCTCAGATTCACATATTTTAACATTTTATTGCTTCTTAGAAACACAGATCGCTTTAAAGGGGATATGTAGTTCAGCCAGAATTTGACTTTCACATTTGACAGAAAAAAAAAATCTTGTTCTGCTGCTTTCCAGGGCTGCCTTATTCTATTTCTTCTGTTTCCATCTAGACATGGTGCCATGTGGGAGATCCTGGCCCACAGATTCATTATCATTTCAAAACCCACTGTTCCAACCAAACGGCTGGGAAGAGAATTTGTGCAAATTTAGTGTTCATGTCCCCATGGCTAAAACATCTGCAAAGTTGTGACGCGAACAGACTCAACAGAGCAGAAATGAAGCCTGGCACATATGTAAGAGATTTTTGTGTGTGGCTGCTTTACTTTGAATACATGACTTTGCTTGCAAGTGTTTGCCGGTGTATGTGTGGGTACCCATGCATGTGTGTGCGCGTGCTGAAATGGGTCAGGATGATCAGAGCTGAATAGAGTCTCAGCTGTGTTCTGCAGCACCTGGGGAGTTGGCTCTGCAGACAGGGTGACTACCTGGCTGTAGAAATGACACACAGCATCACATCAACTTTACCGACTATTTGCACAAAAATACGCTCCTCACCATAAAAGCCTCATTGAAATCACAATGTGCATATAGATAGCCGGTGATATTTATGGCAGACAAGCAGCGCGTTTACCTCAGGAGCTTTTACAGTCAAGTCCATAACTAAAGCATTAATGTCTTCCTTGGGGGATATCGCAGCAAAATGAGAAATCATTTTATGCCTAACCTTTAAGGCATCCATTCACTTGTAGCGCTGTTAGAATAGACCTGATAGCAGATCCACTCCGATGACTCATTTACTCGCTCTGCCTCCGGGACATCTCTCTTTTCTTCTCCTCTTCCTTCCCTCTCTGCAAAAAAAGTCCCTCTCTCTCCTACAGTGTGTGCCTTTCTTTCTTTTTCTGCTCTCTGCACTCTCTCACAGGGCCCCTAGTGCTCCCTCACTTCTCTTTTCCAATCTGTCTCTAAATTAACAACTATTGAATTCATTGAGTAAATTCAAGTGAAGCTGGCTGTAATGATTGCCACAGTCTGTCTGAGGGTAAACTGGAAGAAAGCCTCTTTGCTCTCAAGTTACCATTTCTCCTTCACACGCAGAAGCACACAGGTTTAAAGGACGCTTACTTCTTCCCTGGTGGCTTGCTCCAACTAATCCTTGACATTTTAGTCGTGGTTGATTTAGCGACACCTGTGGTTACTGGTAGTAACAAAAAAGTGAGATTAAATAATACAGATTCCAGAGTGACAGGCAGTGACACATGTGTCAACCACCAGGGGCAGCGAACACGCCTTTGGGAGGCTCATCAGGCAGATATGCAACAGAAGAGGAGCAACTTGTGTATCTGTGCACCAAAACAGGATTCTTTCTCTCACACTGTTGATTCAGAAAGACTAAAAAGAACAGTCAGCAAGGTCCTCTGACACTAATTTATGTCTCCTGCATCAAATCTAGTATGTATGTGTAGCCAAGTGGAAAACTGACATTTCACAATGATGCCACAAGGAGGCGCTGTGCCCTGTGGAGTATGTAAAATAGACAGCTGTGCCCTGTGGAAGTTGTTATCAGCCGTGACCGGAGAAATGCGGGAATCAACAGGAAGTGGAGAGACTGCTCAGTCGAGTTTACCCGAGTACCGATGTTTGGATCCTTTGCTGTGAAAGACTGGTAAATACGCTCAAAGTACTTTATCTACAAAAACGAGTTAATTGTGTATCCTTGCATTACTTTGTATGAGCGTAAATTGTGCCGTTTATTGCCGATGGCGATGTAATGATGTTGATGTTTATTGATGCGGGTAGCACGCGCCGACCGAGAGTATTGTGTAGTAAACTGTTAGCGGAAGACTGTTAATACTTCTAAGTTTGTGTTTATGCTATGACCGTTTCTGTTTATAATTGCACTCAAGACTGGAATATTTGTTAGTCTACAGAGGAAAAGGTGTTCATGTCCTGCCGTGTCGAGTGTATGTGGAACTAGCCCAGCTAGCTAAAATACTACTGTGAGTATATGAAGGTTACATACTGATTCATTGTATTCTCTATTGTTGTTACTGATAACATGTGATGTGGTAACTGTGTGGTTGTGTGTATTTTGTTTTGTGTTATTTCATTAGGGTCAACCACTACAGTTGTTTATGTACTGGATGGTTTTTGCACAAGACCGTTTAAACTAGAATCTTTATGCACTGAAGTTTAGTGGTTTTATTTTATGCATACATTATAGCAAACTAGAAATCACTCCAAATTGATGTTAACACTGTTCTTCTTTCCTGAACAGTCGAGGAATAAAAAACCCCAAAATAGAGTTTTGTGTCTGGTGTTATTCTATATTTCACTGGCCTACAATTTTGGTACCAGGAGTGGGGTCCTCAATGATTTGGAGTCTTCTGAAAATTTGAAATAAATTAGTTCAGGCCAGATTTGTAAAGTGCATAAACAACTGTAGTGGAAAGGTGCTGTTCCGGTGCTGCAGAGGATCCGAGATAAGAGTGAGGCCAGCCTGGAGTTGCAGTGGAGGTTCTGTGACGATTCTTCTGGGATCCAGACGGCGCTGGGGGCAGTATTGGAGGACAACGCATCCATCACCACCGATCTCACCTGTAGGATTTCATGTAACTGGAGTTGAGCTAAGTCAAAACAAAGACATTTCATCATGTCCGACAACGAGCAAGACCCAGTAGCAGGAGTGGATGCAATTGAACAGTTACAAGGACAGCTTTCAGAACTGAGCGAGAAACACGACAAAGCTATGGAGACTATCGCCACCTTATCCAATCGGTCCTACGTGTACGTGCCTAGGGAACGCCAAATCCAGCCTTTTAGTGGAGATCTACTTAAAGACGGACGCTCAGTCGACGAGTTCATCGAAGAGGTTGAGCGGGTAATCAGGGCTAGGGGGCAAAGTTCTGAGGATGGGGTTGATTTAATTCTCTCTCTTTTAAGAGGGTCTGCCTTAGAAGAGATTAGGCTATGCATAGAGGGGGGGTCTACTGGGCCTAGTGAGCTGCTCGTCTGGCTACGGGAAGCTTATACTGAGAAACGCAGTACAGCTCAACTGTTACAAGCCTTCTATGGTCGCCAGCAGCAAGTGGGGGAAGATCTCCAGGCCTATTCCCATGCACTCTCCCAGGTTCTACGTTTAGCCTTATAACAAGATCCTAATGCTGTGGCAGATGCTAAAATTGCGGTTAGAGACCAGTTCATAGAGGGTGTGAGAGATTCTTCTCTTAGACGAGAACTACGTAAAATGGTTAGTCGTGAGGAAGCCATTGCCTGGTCCCTTGAAGACAAGCCCTGTAACACTAAGAGTGCTAAAAGCTGGAAGGTTGTAGGTGACAGTGTCATTGGCGAGAGTCAACATTCTGGTCACCCCCAGGAAAAGCAGTCTACCACTCTAGATGACATTGTTAAGGTGGTCGCTGAACAGAGCAAGGCTATAGGGGAGCTAACGATTGCATTGAAAGAGGGCCTTGCTTTCAGGGAGAGACCTAACAGAGACATGGGTGGGAGGCCTAAGCTTAAACCCCAGTTTACGGAAGATGGGAAGCCCATTTGCTTTAAATGTAAAGGGGTGGGACACATTTCAAGGGAGTGCATGCAGCGCAGGTTGGGAGGCCAGCCTACTGCTACAAGTGCATCTGTTCAGGAAAACTAGTTCCCTCGGTTGCCAAGAGCCGGGCAATCCGAGGTGAGGCGAAAGGCTCTGGGACTCTTAGCCGTGAGAGGTTTCTGGAGAGGGCTGTGGGTAAATGTCGGGAAGTCACAGTCAAGATTGGTGAGGTACCAGTGAGATGCCTGTTGGATACAGGGAGTTGAGAGTAAAGAGTTAAAACAGCCACAGGCACAGAGTCATCAGGAAGCAGCGCCAGGTCTCATTGGTATGAACATAATCAAGAGATGCAAGCAGTTGGTTACAGCAGAGTTTGACACAACCCTTAAGGGAGAGCTGGATCCAGATTGGGGGGAAGTATTTCAGCGAGTACAGACATGTGAGGTGCTAGAGAAGACAAGCACAGCCAGGCTTGCAAGCAGAGATGTAGTCCGAGCTGGTTCTGTAACCACAGTTTATGCAAAAGGGTCTCCAACCCACATCTGATGATAGCACCTGTCTGTTAGTGGAGCCAGCTAAGACCCCATTGCCAGGTGGACTTGTGGTTGTTCCAACACTAGTAAAGTCCACTAGGCCTTTGTTCCCTGTACAGGTAGTGAATTTCTCTCAGGAGGATGTGTAGTTGCGTCCTCGGACCAGGTTAGGCGTTCTGTCTCAGGTGGAGTGTGTTGACAACGATCAGACTGAGGTATGCTTCCAATGTATATCAGCTGACCAGGAAGAAGTCACTGTAGGCCAGAAGGGAGGGCAGACACCAGACCCTGACTTTCAGGAAGTGCTAAACAAACTGCACATAGGAGGCACTGAAGAGAAGCAGGCTAAGTTAGCTGCGCTTTTAGCTCAGTATGCTAATGTGTTTGCTCTCCAGGATGAGGACTTAGGTTACACAGACCAAGTCAAGCATGACATTCATCTGGTCGATGATGTACCTGTGGCCCAACCCTACCGCCGCATTCCACCCACACAGTATAACGAGGTTAGGGAGCACATCACAAAGCTTCTTAAAAAGGGTGTTATCCAGGAAAGCACAAGTGCTTATGCTTCTCCAGTGGTCCTAGTTAGGAAGGCAGATGGCAGTCTGCGACTGTGCGTGGACTATAGGAAGCTAAACTCTAAGACTCGACGTGACGCTTTCCCATTACCACGGATTGATGAGTGTTTTGATGCCCTGCATGGCGCACGGGTCTTTTCATCTATCGATCTTGCTAGTGGATATCACCAGGTTGCTGTAAATGAAGATGATAGGCATAAGACCGCCTTCACGACACCTTTTGGGCTGTATGAGTATTCTCGGATGCCTTTTGGAGTATGCAACGGGCCAGCCACTTTTCAGCGACTCATGCAGGGGACAATGAGCGACTTGGTGTTACAGATCATGCTTGTCTATCTGGATGATATTTTGGTGTTTTCAGAGTCATTTGAGGATCATCTAGTGAGGCTCGAGAAAGTGCTACAGAGACTGAATGAAACCGGACTGAAAGTTAAGGTTGAACAGTGTCACTTTTTGCAGTCAGAGGTGTGCTTCCTGTGTCATCAGATCTCGGATGAGGGCATAGGGACTGATCCTGGAAAAATAGCTGCAGTACAGCAGTGGAAAGTTCCCAGTACAGTGAAGGAACTAAGATCATTCCTAGGTTTCTGTAGCTATTACCGCCGGTTCATGAACGGGTTCTCGCAGCTGGCAGGCCCTTTACATGACTTAGTCAACACCTGCCTGAACACCACCACTACATCAGGGTCCAAGCAGCTGATTGGAGGTTTGTGGACCAAAGAGTGTCAAGAGGCTTTTGAGCTACTGAAAGACAAAAAAACTAGTGCTCCTGTGTTAGGATACGCTGATTTCTCTCTTCCCTTCATGGTGGAAACGGATGCCAGTGGTACTGGATTAGGTACAATCCTCTATCAGCAGCAGGGAGACAAAAAAAGGGTCATAGCGTATGCCAGTAGGAGACTGCGTAATGCGGAGAAAAATGACAGGAATTATAGCAGTATGAAACTTGAACTGCTCGCCCTCAAATGGGCAGTTTCAGAAAAATTCAGGGGATATCTGCTAGGCTCCAAATTCACTGTCATAACTGACAACAACCCCCTGTGTCACCTCAATACTGCCAAACTAGGTGCTGTTGAACAGCGATGGGTCGCTCAGTTAGCAGTTTTTGACTTCGAGGTCAAGTACCGCCCAGGTCGCTGCAATACTGCGGCAGACACCCTCTCTAGGCAGCCGTTGGCAGGGGAGCCCCCGCCTCACCCGGATGACCTTGATTTTGATGAGTGCGTAGCAATTTGCAATGCCAGGAAAGGCACAGCGCTAGGGCCCGAGTTAGGGACGACAGCAGTGAAGTGCTGCAGTGTAAGGCAGGTTCGTGTGTCATAGGCTGAGCAGGAAGCCAGCAACAGGGAACCACAGGGTAATACCCCCACCTTGCCTGGGTACTCTAAAGAAGAGCTGCGTCAGTTTCAGAGCACAGATCCCACAATCAGCACATTCAGACACTTCTGGGACAGGAAACAGAAACCCACCTGTAGAGAGAGAGCAGGATATCCAAGCCAGTGTTGTCCTTACTCAGGCAGTGGCACCGAGTCAGGGAGTCAGATGGCCTACTCTATCGGGTGATGAGTGATGTTCATGTGGGGGAATGTCAGCAGTTCCTCTTGCCTACCTGTTTAAAAGAACCAGTTCTTAGGAGCGTGCATGACAGCATGGGGCACCAGGGTATAGAAAGAACTCAAAATCTTCTGAGACAGAGGTGTTTCTGGGTGGGAATGTTTGGTGATGTAGAACAGTGGATTAAAAAATGTCAAAGATGTGTTCTAACCAAAATGCCTCAGCCCAAGATCCATGCTCCTATTAAGTCGTTTTTGGCTACACGTCCCTTGGAGGTAGTTGCGGTAGATTTCACTATCTTAGAGCCTGCCTCAGACGGAAGAGAGAACGTGTTAGTTGTGACAGATGTGTTCACAAAATTTACTCAAGCTTTCCCCACTCGCGACCAGAAAGCTGACACGACTGCTAAAATTGCTAAAAAACGCCTGTATCCTTGCATTACTTTGTATGAGCGTAAATTGTGCCGTTTATTGCCGATGGCGATGTAATGATGTTGATGTTTATTGATGCGGGTAGCACGCGCTGACCGAGAGTATTGTGTAGTAAACTGTTAGCGGAAGACTGTTAATACTTCTAAGTTTGTGTTTATGCTATGACCGTTTCTGTTTTTAATTGCACTCAAGACTGGAATATTTGTTAGTCTACAGAGGAAAAGGTGTTCATGTCCTGCCGTGTCGAGTGTATGTGGAACTAGCCCAGCTAGCTAAAATACTGTGAGTATATGAAGGTTACATACTGATTCGTTGTATTCTCTATTGTTGTTACTGATGACATGTGATGTGGTAACTGTGTGGTTGTGTGTATTTTGTTTTGTGTTATTTCATTAGGGTCAACCACTACAGTTGTTTATGTACTGGATGGTTTTTGCACAAGACTGTTTAAACTAGAATCTTTATGCACTGAAGTTTAGTGGTTTTATTTTATGCATACATTATAGCAAACTAGAAATCACTCCAAATTGATGTTAACACTGTTCTTCTTTCCTGAACAGTCGAGGAATAAAAAACCCCAAAATAGATTTTTGTGTCTGGTGTTATTCTATATTTCACTGGCCTACATATGTATCATTTCCTGTAAATCCTTTGTACGTGAGTATGCAATTTGAATCCCATGCAAGATTTTGCTGGTAAATCAAAACTTGCTGCTGAACTGAACTTCTGCTCCTGAACAAAACTGGAGGAAAATAAAAACAGGAGAACAGGAAAAAAATAAATTGAAGCAGCTTTAAAGATTTTAACTTTAACATGTCAAACCCAAAAAATGTGTTCATAACCTAAACCTAACAAACTTTGACTGACTTTAACTTCTTGAGGGTGGTGCATTGGGACAAGGCATTGCTTGAGGGGCTAAATTCAGGAGAAAACATTTTGCAGTTCTCCTCTGTCTGACAAGCTGTCCCTAATCAGTGAGTGTGGCAACACAAACACATGGACACACACACCTCTCCAAGACCTGAGTCCTTGAAGGTTTCCACAGAGGTCCAGAGAGGATTTGAGAGCATGTGAGTATTTTTGTGCTTATCCGAAAACATCTTGCGACATTTAACAGCGATGCGCTCTGGGACATGTTTACATCAAACATATGCTGAACCGCCATTTTATAAATGTCAGGGTGGTGTTGCAGATTGCGGCTCACGTGAGAAGCTGAGCTCATATTTTGCCAGTGCTGTGTTGGCCCTGCCTGCAGTGCACTGCTGAAAGAACATGCAATGTTACAGTTGTGACATTAAACATTTATCCTGCCAGTTTAACAGACAAAAAACTCTCATTTGCAACTCACACTGACAACACTGCACTGCATGCACTGCAAGCAAGAGTGAACTGCTGTGGTGCTGAGGTTCAGTTCCCCAGGGGAATTATTTGGAAGTTTCCAGCTGATTCCAGCTGTCAGAAGGCACACAGAATGACATGAGGAGAGTTATTAAAGACAGTTTGGAGTTACAGCGTGCATATTGTATGTAGTTCCATGCTGCTACAATGGACAAGGAAAAGCCTGCAGGATAGATGAGTTTTGTGGGATTTCTTTTTGTATGATGGATTCTACTGTAATGCATTAGGTATGAGGTTCAGATTGAGGTTCTGACTGAGCTTGTGTTTTGAAAGCAGACAGAGAAAGGTAACAGGGCACTGAGAAAGATACTGTATATACAATGAGACACGAAGACAGAAACAGAGAGAGAATAGCAGAGAGACTGGGACACAGAGAGGGAGACAAAAGAAGAGATGCAACTTAGGGAAGCTGAAATTGTGCCTCAGTAGAACAAAGACGCTTGTTAGAACCAGAGTTTCCCACAAGTATTCCCAGAAATATTCTATAAATATTCCATTACCAGCTTTCCAGACAGACATGCTAGGGATGTTCATTATGAAACACTTAGAATAGGTTTAAGGAGAATCTGAAGCAGTTTCGATGAAAGTGTAACCTATTTCTGAAGATGTTTGTCTTTGATGAATTTGCTGCTTTAGGGCTGATGGTATAAATGATCCTGTATATGACGCATACTGTATGTGCACATGCATTTCTCAATGATCTGGGATTTTTTGTATTCCGTGTGTGTCATCAAGGATGCTGGTGTAAAGGAACTGAATGTGTGTGTGAGTTTATTCTCAGTGTTACATTATCAGCATCCCCACAGCAGGCCTTCATAGCACATAGAAACATCTCCGAACTCAGAGAGCCTCATCCTCTATCTCTGCTTTAACAGGATGAGCATTGACTGCATGTTTGAAGTTCAGAATCTTATCTGGCAAGCCAAGCGGCAGAAATCAGAGGCGGGGAGGAGCTGCATGAAACTGCAGATTTAGAGATTTTCCTCTTTCGTCCGACACACATCGCTGCTGAATTATGTGGCCTTTGCTTATTTCAGAATTCAGCCTTTTCGGCAACACAGGGGACTGTGACGCTTTGAAAATATCTCCACAAAGACAATGCTTGCATGGGATTGTCTTATCCTCTCCTTGGAAAGCAAGCTTTGACAATCTTTTCGCCTCATCTAACTTCATCCTCCTCCCCCCCTTCCACTCCACGTCACTCTTTGTGTGATCTAAGATAGATGAAACTGAACAGAGCCATTTTGGTTGCCACGCTGAGAGAGTTGAGATGAAAATCTCTGATGTATCTGTGTCATTCTATATAATCATATCTTTGACGAACAGCTGTGGTCTGCAAATAGCATGCATCCACACAGCTCCTCCCTTGTGGCTGCAGGGAAATCGGCAGCCCATTATGAGGCTGAAATAGGCCTAAAGAATTTTTCGCCTCATCTCCTCAGCCTTACCTCCAGTCGAGTGAAAGAGCTGACAAGGTAGGAAAAAGCTGACACAGAAGTCTAATTCTATAAGGATGAAAACCTCATACTCATCAGAGGTGCAATTTCCTTGCTCTGTATTTTTACAGCAGGAAGGGCGAGGCAAGAAGAGAGTGGGTTAGGCAGCGTGCAATTTGCACAAATTTAATGAGCAGTATGGTGATTAATGTTGATTAGGTAAATTGTTGTTTCTATGTACATTTGCACTCTAAATCTATAGTTAACAAGGAGGAGAAATTTTCCTAACAAGGGAGGACACCATTTGTTCTCATTTCCCTTCAAACTGCTTTCTGGGATACAATCGCACAATGAGGCGACTCACATAGATCCATGATTGGTGAAAAATAATTGTGAGCCTGCAGCAGGCCTGTTAGATCAGTAGCAGGGTTACTAAGTTTAATTGAAGCCTTGTCTGTCGTGTCAGTCTAGTTATCTAGCTGCCTGTCTCTCTGTCGTACATGTATATATCTTATTAGGCTGTTTCTCATCCGCTGTTTGTCGTTTGAGGAGGCGACCTCTAGTGGCCGTAGTTATTCTGATGGGACCAAAGGAGGAAGTGGATGAATCAATCAGAGACAGGATTTTGACCCAGGAGGCCGGTGTCCCCTGTGAGACCATAAGTCAAAATTGTTATTTTAAATAAACATGTAAATGAACTTACTTGTCAGGTGGACAGGTGGTGGCTTCAAGTTTATGCACAGGGAGGCATTTATTGTGAGTCACAGCAACACTAAGAGACACAAACACCAACTGACAGACAAACCTACTGGCATCCTAAATGCAGGTAATGAGGTGGACCAAACCACATAGGAGGGGCCACCTTCATATGATCAAATATTCACATAAAAATCTATAGCTATTCTATATATCTATATATAGAATTTACACAAAATTCCTTTCTCTAGATTTAGAACATAAAAATAACCGAATAAATCAGCATGTATATCTGCTCCCCCCTCTCTCATCCTAAGGGTTTGCTCCCGGAGCCTTAACCAGGTGCTCAGGCATACTTCACCTTTTTGACCCCGCCCCTGCTGAGGAAACAAAGAGGTGTCTGAATAAGCTCTTCGAGCTAGCCTAATCCTCCTAAGATGACAGAGTAGAAAACACAAAATGACATGGTCACGTGTTTAAACAGGCTTTCCTTGTGGACTGTTTGTATGACTTCCTACAAAAAGAATGTCATAGAATTAGTGCGCATCTCATTAAACAAAGCAGCGTAATGTTAAAAACATCTAACATTTTACAACATTAAAAACGTATTTAAAGCAGCACACGTGAGTTACGACAGCAGTCACCATGTGTCAAAAAACATTGTCACCTCACATTTTTCAGGATATCATACAAATCACAGGAAAAAAAATATTTTGTAGTAAATCATACAACCCCTCCATGAGAGTAAGTGGGTTCAAAACAGCAACCATGCAGCTGTTTAACAGGGGTAAATGGTCATATTTTGTATAATATCATACAAACCATTGTAAGTTTTTTTGTAAGATATGTAACCCTGTCCATGAGACTATGTGGTTCTGTTTACTGTTTACTGGCTGAATCAGTCAGTCCCACCCTTGATTTTAATTGCACACATTGCAGCATGATGATGATGATGCAGCATATATTCCCGTAATAACAGCCTCAGCAATTATGGACCACCCTCTTTATAAGGTATTAGAGCTGTATTAAGATACTGCTAATGCCAACAGGACATCCTGGTATCCTTGTAAAGGAGGATTTGTTAGAAAGTGGTGCCAGAAAACTTTGGAAAATCTGAAATCAGTGCTTTTACTGTAGCAAAGAATTATAGCTCTGCATAGAATTGCTTTTTCTGCAATTTACCTTTGGTTTTAAGAATACATGAAGTAATATGAATACATAAATTATGCATGTGGACATCAGTTCAGACTGTGGGTTGTTTCATATGAGTAACTTTCAGTTTTGTGTTGATAGGATCAGAGCTGACATCTCTTTCCTTACTTCCTATGTTTTGTGGTGATTTCTAACAGGCCACCATAAAGTTAGCTGTAAGGATGTTGGTGACCTGCATTTTTTGCTTGTGATGTGGTTATTTGGTGCTACCTCAGTCTGAATACAAACCAAACCAAAGAAAGTAAACCACATTAAATTTAGATACGCCTCTTGAGATGTGCTCAACATGAAAATGCATTTGCTCAACAGTTTGTCGGTCCGTCTTTCTGTTCACTGACAGTACGTGTGTTTATCTTTCTCAGTCTCTCTGCCTGCTGGTTTATCTGCTTGTTAGTTTGTCTGTGCGTCTGGTCACCTGTCTCTTTCTGTGTCTCTGGTGAATGTAATAATTCAGGGAGAAACATGATTTTCAGGGATTTGCTTTGAATTGAAGTGTATTGTGATGTTAATGTAAAAGCTTTGTTACTTAAATTTCTCTGTAATTCCAAAGAAAAAACGAAAAGCATTCTCAGTATTTCAGGGACATCCTGCTTTTCTGTGCCTTGTGCTTCCCTGGAGAAAATACAACTATACATACTGTCAGCGCTGATAAGACACACCAGTTTCTTGTGCATTTGCTCATTTCTCATGTGAGGTTTTTAATAGAGAAAGAGAATTATTCATTGTCTTCTGCACTAATCTGTTAGGTCTGTAAAACCGCACTTGTTTGTCATTCTATGTGATTCTATTATGTTCTATTGTGCTGAACATTCCTGCGCTTTCATTCAACAATGTCTTTCCAAATAGCAGATGGTTTGCTGGCAGCGATAAGAAACAGACATTTAGCAGAAAAATGAATAAATAAAAATGATGATTGGGTGTAATATCTAATATTCATACTGCCAAGCTGCCATAAAAGAACACAACTGTGTGTTTTTTTTTCACTTTCACCTTTTCTTTCAGTGTGTGTGTGTGTGAGAGATATTCTTCCACTGCGAAGCATTTCGCCTACACAACATATGCTACATTTTAATCAAATATATATATTCAGATGAGTAGTATTGAATATAAGCATTAGTATATAATGCTTAGCAAATCCTGGCCTTCATTTTTTAAATAATTCTAACAATTCTAACATTCTGTTTTAATTAGCAGAGAAATTAACAATCAATAGACGTACATTTGATACCAGAGAAACAGTTGTTTGAAATAGAGCTGGTTTTCATTTTTGTGTGTGTGACCTTTGTGCATGAACATGCATATATCTGCAATTGTGGGATAGAGATAGAGAGAGACAGAAAGAGAGAAAGACCATGCAAATGTGTGTCCTTGTCGTTCAGGAAAATAGATTTTGAGAGAAGCACAAATAATTAATGACTTGGAGCAATCACATATTAGAGATTTCAAGCATGAGTGATGTGTGTAGATGTGCGTGCAGCTGTGTGTGCATGTGTGTTTGTGCGTGAGAGGCTTTGTATGTCATGAGGTAGCGTCCTTGCTCGGGAGATGGGTGAAAAATGCAGCGCATGCAAACCTGAAATGGCAGGTGTCGGCAAGAACAGGTGAAAATCACACACTGGATGATGCATCGTGCGAGAGAGACTGCATGTGTCCCTGTTCAATGCAGGGACCAGTGGTGTGCACAGGGGGGTGGCAGGGGGGAGAGTTGCCCCCCTTCAAGACCCAATTGTTGAAAAATGCACTGTAAAGTGCCCTCTTGGGAGGCAAAATGCGCTGATGTGCCCTTTTTTCTTTTCACCCCTGCTCTTCAAATAGTCTGTGCACACCACTGGTGTCGTCAGACCAAGTAAGACAATTTTAAGCATTTTTTGGCATTTTGTTTTGGCAAAAATCAACATACTATAGTATGACTTTTGTTCAAGTTTTGACATCCCATAAAATGGTGTTTTTCTGTCATTTCTGGACAAACTACCCTACTACACACATTAACAGAGTATAATAAGAACATTGTGAGCATTTCAAGGCATTTTTAAAATGTTATGACTTTTAAATGAAAATTTTCGATGCTACAGGATGACTTTTTTCCTTCAAGTTTTTGGACTCCTATGAAATGGTGATTTTCTGACATTTGTGGCCATATTATGCTCTAATATGTATCAACAGAGTCTGAATGGGCTTAAAAATTGACAAAATCGACATGCTATTTTATGACTTTTTTCAGTTTTTGGAAAGCTCATTAAATGGTGTGTCTGTCCCCGTTTCAAAGATTATACCATAACACGTGTCAACAGACTCGAAAACAGTACTCTGAATTTGGGGCATTTTTAAATTATATGACCTTTTCATGGAAAAAAATAGACATACTATAGTCTGACTTTTTTGTCAAATTTTTTGTGATCTCATAATATGGTTTATTTCTGTCATTTTTGGAAAAACTAAACTACTAAATGTATCAACAAAGTATAATAAGACCATTTAAAACATTTTAATATTTTGATTTTGATTAAAAATCGACATGCTATAGTATGACTTTTTTCAAATTTGGCCATTTAAAAACATGGTGTTCTTCTGTCATTTCTGGATATATTATGCTATAATATGTGTCAACACACTGAAATTGGGACATTTTAAGCATTTTTGGGCGTTTTAAGGAATTTTAAAGTTTGACCACTTTGACAAAAACTCCCCATAATATGGTGTTTTTCTGTCTTTTTTCAAAAAGTTTCACCCTGACACACATCAACAGACT
>CAFUXE010000381.1:523940-540521 GCA_903364295.1 Serranus cabrilla | reverse complement strand
GTGATAAATTCCTGCACTTAACCTTTTGACTTATTGATTTTAGACCTAAATGTGAAGCCCCAACAGAGAAATGTATACTTGAATATAACAGAGCAGCTGGTAGTAAAAAAGAGGATTCTCTCAGTATTGTGTCGTCTTAGGTGTCTTTGTTAAAGAAATACTTGAAATGATTTGTGTTACCTTGAAAATTTGAGGAAAACATTTTTCTCCGAGCCTCAATGGTGAATTCATAAAATCTTGCGGCACCACATTCAGCACCTGCAAAACTATTTCAAAACAGTAATTTAGAAAAGTCACACAACTTGTGCAGCACAAAAACCATTTATCCAGTTACACAAGACTAGTAATACCTCTGTGCAAGTGTATTAATTGGAAGGTATTCAAAGTTAGTTTTTAAATGAGGCATGAAGAATAAAATAATTTTGATGACATATCACCATTTTTTAAGTTTAGATTTTAATGTGACAAAAGCATTTGTCACATGTTTCATCCAATGACTTTTAGAATCTGCCAATTTGTTCTTTTACATTTCTGGCTATGAATAATGGTGCTGTTTTGCGATTTTTGTTTGTTTTTGGTTTTTTTTAAAGAAAATTACTGTTGTTATGGCTGAATATATGACTGCAATCTCCCACTAAGGTGCCAGCTGCTCTGTCAAAAAGTGAAAAGAATAAAAAAAAAAAAAAATTTCTTTAAGAATTATTCCTTTAAGTCCAACTAGCTGCCTGCACATGGTGCAAACGCCATCCACACCTACCACCACCTATTTAGACACGTAAAACAACCAACATTCAAACCTTAAGGCAAAAATCAAAGACACTTGATGCTTTTTCTTTCAATTTATTTATCTTTAAAGAACCAATACGAATAGGGGATGTTTTCAAAATGGGTACAATGATAAAAAACTGACCATTTTCATTCTTCTCCACCTTGTCTTTCAGATTGAATCTTAGGCTCTGTGTGTGTTTAAATATGCATATTTAGGGAAGTCCTATTGTAGCCCCGTTAAGGAGGATGAATGAAGGCAGGAGAAGTACCAGTTGTTATGTTTTTTCCTGTTTAACTGCCTGGATGAGGTGGTCTGAAGTGTGTGTATAAGATGCTCAGCAGGGTTCAGTGGGCTTATCTGAGGTGGACTGATTATTGCACTCCAACATGATTTTAAAAAAAGAAAAAAAAAGACATGGCTCTCAAAAGAATAAAAAAACAACAACAAAACTATTGGATAACAAAGTGTCCTTGCCCCCTGCCAAACTCATAACTGCCACACATATCATATCTTGTGAATAAATATTGCAGACATACTCAAACTGAGTGAACCCCTAAACTGAAAGTGACTTTAAGCAAGTGAAGGGTAAAAAGGAAAACATTACTGCATTTTCAGGTGAACCTTTGAGTTTTTGTGCAAAAAAAAACAAAAAAATAAAACACCCCAATACCAAAATGGACAGTCACAATATGTGTTCAAAGTTTAAAAATGTTTTTTTTTTTTTAAAAGGTACATTATTCTGTCTTAATCATAATATCAATAATTAGTGGAAATAAAAATCTGAATATCATTTAACATTACATCTTTTCATCACCTTTGTTTGTGTAAAAATAAAAATTCACAAAATGGAAAATGTTATCCCATGATTAAATCTGAAAAAAATAAAAACAAAAAAACAAAACAGGATGGACTCGAGTTGAAAAATTCTGGCCCGTGGTTGAACAGTATAACCGGGAGGCGGGCCAATCTGTGTGCTTTGACCTTCCATTCATTGGTTCGGCTGGTGGATCCCCAGATCTGGATTCATTCATTCGATCACTCGCTAGCTCTCTGATCAATTAACCATGACTCAGTGTTAACAAATCATCACAATAATTACTGATAGCACTCTCTTCATTTTTTTTAATCTCCACTTGTTGGAAGATTCCCCACAAGATGCGCATAAGAAAGATGCACTGACGGGCAGCCTACTGCACACAGCAGTTGTGGCTGTTGGTATCCTTGAACCGCAGACGCATTTTGGGTCTGTATTTCTCGAGGTAAAGAAGCTGTTTGGAGTTGAAGGCTCCACGTCTCTTCCTGTGAAAAAACAGAGGAACAAAGGAAAGCAGAAGATTAAAGTAATAATATTCATTAAGAGGGTAAACTGTTAAACATTATACTGTGAACACTAGCACATTCATTGGACCAATACTTATATTTGTATGTGTTCTGATCATTTTGGCAAATATATTCATTCACTTTCTAGCACATTTGGAGAGTATCAACACTGCTCTTATATATCTGTCACTTAAAAGGTTAAAGTAGGCAGCCTGTTAGCTTAGGTTAAGTCCTTTAAGTTTGTTGGCCATCAATTCTTAATAAGGCGCCCAATCAACAGCCTGTCTGGCTCATAACAGCACGGCATGCTGCTACCAACTTGAAATAAAATTATTTCAGTTCGCTATAGGACTCTTTGCAGATAAAATAAAAACTAACTATAACCTACTGCTGGCTCAGATCATTTGACCTCTTTCATAGCAGTGAGATTTAAATACGTCGGATTTGACAGATTTTCATAGTCAAAAGACCAGCTATTACAGACTGTCTAAACACAAGAAAATCCACCTGCCAGCACATCTTAAGATCAATAATTAAAACCTTATATATGTTTTTGGTTAAAACTGTAATAATCCCAAAGTAAAAACATAAAATTCACCATTTTACCGAGATTTATGTGACATATTGCTTTGCAGGGAGCAGTAATTTCAGCCAGGAGGTGAAAAAGTCAAACTCCCAAAATGTTGAACTATTCCTTTAACACGAACACCTTTGTTTTGAGTCATAGTCCCAGTCAGAATTACTTTCTAGTATCTTGCAGCCCATACGCAGATGAATACTAAAGTTCCCACATTTTAAACATTACTGATTTACCTCACTGAAAACCTTAAATTAAAGTTTGGCTAAGTAATTACCATAAGGGAATGTTGATTTTACATGCACCCTGTTTCTATTCACACAAATTGCACTGTTTAAGGTTTTAATAAGGATTAAGTCTTAAATCAGTACAGAAGTCGTGAGGGTACTTACTGCCTTATGAACTGCACAGCATCCTCATACTTCATCCCTCTCTCGATGAGGGCTAAGGCCACCAAGACTGGAGCTCTGAGAGGTAAAGAAATCCACCGGAGCGGTTCAAGGAGGCAGCGAGAGAATCAAAGAAGGGGAGAAGGAGAAGAGAAGATTTAATGCCATGGTTCACATGGTTCCATAGTAATATGGTGGAGAGGAGGAGGAGAGGGGGGGTTAAACCTGGGAAACAGGCCTGGGAAATCAACTGGGGTGCACAAGTTCACTGTTGCCCTGCTGGGGCACCGTGCTCACACCCTGAGCCTCTCACACACACACACAAAACTGTGATAAGTTACAGTAAGACAACCTTCTCCTTTCTCACCAGATGAGAAAAAAAATAAATATAAAAACTTTCCCGAACACTTAGCGGGTCGGATCGCAGTGCTGACAGAGCATTTCCTTCAGTGGCTTTTCTCTCACACAAAATTCACAAGGGATAGAATGTGAGAAAGGAGGGATTGAAAGAAAACGAGAAGGAAAAAAAAAACAGTGTGATATTGTGGAAAGAGGGATGAGTGTATTGTTAAAGAGAGGACAAAACAACAACAAGGCACATTGCTGCAGCCTCCCACACTAAGGGGCTATAGAGAATGTTGGCTGGCGTGAAGCAGATCAGACTGTAAGTCTATGGAAAACCCAGATGACGGCAGTAAACACAGGACAGGAAAGAAGAGGAGATGAATTCAGAAAATGCCAGTCTAACCAATACTGGTAATTATACAACCTCTGGAATGCCACAGCAATGCAAAATGCTGGAAGCCATTGAGAACTGATTGGCTTATTGTGCGTCCGTGGTCAGGAAGGACGTTTTCACACCAGTTCGCCCACGTCATGTGCTTCTGCCTTCTTTGTTTTCACACTTGTGTTGTTACTCGGCATAACTTCTTGTCTGTAATTCACTGTCACATTGGCCTGTGAACATGGTATCTGCACATCGCCTGAGCAACCTCATGACCGATACTGATCACATGCAAATGTAATTGCCTCTATTTTCAAGTCTGCTGAGGCAACAGATTGTTTAATGATAAATATATTAAACCAGCTGATGTCTATTTACAGAGCACTAACAGGAGCAGGAAGAAAGGACAGCCTTGCTTGTGTATATTCAAGAAGAGACAGGAAAGCAGGGACAGATGCACAGGTACAGTGCAGGATGTTCAGTTTCACAAAGCAAGTGTTAACAGGAGGAAGAGGGTTATAAGAGGAAGGCAAGAAGATAGGAAAATTAGGAGAAAAGCAGACTAATGTATACACCTGCAATATTTACCTAATTCACTCTTGATAGGGCTGTCCTGATTAAGGGTTTTTTTTGCCGCCAATCCCAATACAAGTCATTTATTGCTGCAGATACAAAGTCCTGGTCCAGTACTTTTATTTTCCCTAACTCATTTCAGACTGCCATTTAAAGCTGCAATACTTACACCCCTGTGACTTTTCACCTTCAATTTGAACGTCCCAGAGGCGTAATGCGGGGACCAGGTGTTTCATCTCTGTACTGCCTTCAGAGGTAGCAACAGAGGTGGTAAATTGTCAAAACTGTACCAACAGGTCAGTGTGAACCAGTGGAGCAAGCAAGACGGGAAAATATGTGACGTGCAACCAAAACCAAAACTAAAAAGGGCTCCTGATAATGAATGTTATCACAGTTATTAATCCAATATAATATTTTTTTACAATACGCCTGCACTGGTAGTGTACGCTACCAGTGTAACAAAGTGTTCTGCACTGACCTGTTTAATCAGCAGGAAGTAGATGGATCTATGGAAATGTGCACACGTCAGCTTTCCCTTAAACCTGACTTATCTGCCACTGGAGTTATTTCACACAAGCAAGAAGTTTTGTGTTACCTACTGATCTCGGAACACAACTTTAACTTGTGACAAATTCCAGATCATCCACGCTGCCTCTCTAATTATTGTGACATCTTCAGACAAAACAATGCATCTGTCCACTCACCGGCCAAGTCCTGCCACACAGTGCACAGCGATGCAGCAGCCAGGTTCCTCTCGAAACTTGGTGTTGAGCAGCTTGAGCCAGTCGTCCACAATCTGGGTGGGAGGAGGGGCGCCATCATCAAAAGGCCAGTCCTAGAGGAGACAAAAGAAGAGAGTGTGAGTGTATAGAACAGAAGGATAAACTTATAATAAGAAAGGCTGACACAAGTGTGTGTGTGTGTGTGTGTGTGTCCGTCTTACCAGGACCTGAATCCCCTCCTTCTCTACTGGAGTCTTATCATAGGTGGCATCACAAACTCTCACCAGTGTGTTCACATTACACTTTTTCAGGTCCTGGAAGATATAAAAAGAGAGGGCTTTAGACACAGGACTTGCATATGAATGCATACAGATAGCAATAGATAGATGAGGACATACCTCAGTGAACTTGTTGAGCGTGGCATTGGTGGGGTTGTGGGTGATGAGGAACCTCATGCACTCGTAGGCAATCTCGACTGCAGCGGGGCGGTTCATGTTGGCGAGACGGCTTAAAAAACAATTACAATACAATACTCTTACAAAACAAAAGCGACTTTTGGCTCAGAAGTCAGCAAAGACTGCTAGGAGATTTATGTATTCAGGAAAGGGCAGAATAAATAAAAATGACAACACGTGGTGAAGGATGGGTCAGGAGGACAACAGGTATTCAACTATGGGATGATGTACACAGAAAAGGGTAACAAAAAGGATAAACTAGTCCACAGTACTCCGGGATGTAAAAAATGAATTCATACAAAACCAAAAAATTTAAAAGAATTTAAAAAAAAGAAAAAGAAAAAAGATGGAGAGACTATCCAAGAGTCATCCAATCAGTTTACCCCATTCAGGAGAGCTGTTTGTGATTGGCTGTTCAAGGAGAAAGTGGGAAGCAAAGATTTGTCGTATTGGTTGGGACAGGGCAGGGCAGTCGGGCCAAGGACTACGCGGTATCCCAGGGGGCCTTTGGATGAGTCAGCAGTTCCTAGTGGGCTGGCAGTCAGGGGGGTTTCTGGGTAGCGTAGTCCCTCGGGGGGCGGCCGATTCACTTCTCCACGCAGGTGAGGTGCTGTGCCTGGCAGAATTCTCCGCTCACACACGCCATATAGGTACGGCTCAAGTCGACACAAAAACCCTGCCAAGAGAGGAGAAAGATGAGAGTGAAGTTACGTGATAATAATGCATCACATGTGCCCACTGTTCATAGAAAACAAACACTTTGTCTATATATACGCTCTTTATCCACATGAACCATTCTTCACATACAGTGTAATCAGGCATGCAATCACTCCACATAAAAGAGCACTATATATCACTGAGCTAGCTCAGGAAAAAGAATCAGTTATCTTGTTGCTGGTCTTCACTTCACCTGTGTAACTAACTAAAGTAGTAAACACTTCAATATCCTGCTGTCACTAAAAATATGTGAACTAACAACAGGCACGCTTTGACTTGTTTGAACTGTGGGAGGACATTTAAAATGATTATGCAATGTCTGTGATTATGTTTAGAACAATTATAGCTTAAGTTTACAATAATAATGGATAATAATAATAATAAAACATAGGAATGACAGTTTCCTCAAATAGTTTAACCCCACCCAGATCATTTACAACATATCTTAATTTCCAGAATCCCTTCAGCAACAATCATTTACTTCAGTCTTCTTCATTAACTGAAATTGAATCTGTTACATGCACAAAGCTGTTGTGAAAATGGGAGAAGACGGCTGTGTCTTTCACCTAAAGACTGAAAAAGATCTTTACTGATCTGAAATGTCAGCTTCTTCCACATATGATTTTAAGGTCAGAAATCCAATAACCAAATGTACCATCATGACTGTATTTACCTTCTAACCTTAGTAATGCTTCTGCTGTGAGCTGACTGCACCTTTGCACTACGTCACCCTGCCAATTCACCACCTGTCACCAAAATGGAAACTAATAATACACTCAGTGTGAGCGCACACACACGTGTGTCTTACGGAACAGGTAATGTCTGGTTTGTAACTAGCCAGGGAGCAGTCAGTCAAGCTGCGCCAAGTCCTCGACAGTCTAAACCCAGCCGCCACAAACTGGCTGGAACCGTCTCAGAGCATAGGAGGTAGGGAGGGGAGGGGTGGGTAGAGTAGAGGGGAAAGTGGATGACGAGAGCTGGCTATCACTACACCGACTACGTACACACACAAGTGGTGGGCGGGAAACTGAGAGAAAGGGCTTGGACTTCAGCACCGTGTCATAGGCAGTAGTCACAAGGTGAGGATTGCAGGGTGGGCAAAGCTTCAAACAGCCCCAGCATTTCAGTCCCACGCTCCCTCTTTTCACCTTCTTGAGACTGACACAAGACTCTCTGTGCTCTTTTGGACTCTCACTCTCTCCATTCCTATTTCAATCAGTCAGTCAGGACTTACTGTAAGATGGTGTACACCGTTTTATCCTGTCTGTTAACCCCCATCTGCTTGATTTCTGGAGCTGTTTTGCAATCCAGGGCCACTCTTCGAAACCACACCAACTCTCTAATCTTTTTGCCTTGCTCCTACCCACTACCCCGGTGTCACTTATCCTCTCTGTTAACTGCCAACCACAGAGCCACTGTCAAGGGGATGCATCAACCCACTCTCCACCATAAATGTCTTTCCTTCCCTCCGTCTTTTATACTTGGCAACAGCCACAAGGGCACTCAAAACAGCCTTGATTTTCTTCTTTCCTTGCGTGATGGCCGAGATCCTCCGTGACGCCTTTAATTACCGCCTCTGAGCAGTCCCAAACACAATGTGGCATTGCTGCATGTAGACAACTGAAGCTTGGAAAAAGGGTAACCAGATTTTTAAATGCTTGCTGGCTTCTAATACTCCAGAAAGGGAAAAAGATGGACATGGGGCATGAGGGGGGCAGTACACATGTGCTTTTAACCTGTGAAACATGACTGTGGCAAAGAGACCCGACTTTTAGGAGGGGCTGAAACACGGAGGAAACACTGAAAAACAAAAGAGCCAACGGACACACCAAGGACACCACAATGACAGCCTATGCTAAAAGATGAAAAGCAGCTGGATTGTGGATGGTTGCCCAGATGCACGAAGTGACTTCATACGGTCTGCATTTTTAATGCAGCCAATGGAGCAAAAAGGCAGACCAAAAGACCATTTCAAAATGCACACTACATGAACTGAGGAACATCTGGGTTAGCGGGGGAGCCGTTATTAAATAACTGTTATACTGCGTGCAGTGTGAATGGGACCAACACTAACAATGGCTGCCATTCCTTCACCATAATTAACATGATTAAGTCATGCATTCTTCCTCTCTCACTTATGTTGGAGACAATACACGTGCCAATATGCATGTCTAGTTTACTGGTAAACTCTTCATAAACTGTACAGATTTAGGTATTATGTTATAAAATCAACAGTAATCTACTGAACCCAGGTCCTCACTCTTGATTAAGTTTGTCAATAAGAGAAGTGAGTAAATTGTGGTAACATCAGGCCGCCGTTGCTGGGAAACACATGCAAATCACTCTGAAATTTGCAAACTGGTTCTGCAGTAACACACTGCACAGATGCAGGAAGGACAAAATAAACACAGACACAGACACCCAATCTGTTTGTAGAAGCAAAAACATGTTTAACCACACAGGAAACAAGCAGCAGTGGATACAAAAAAACCTTAAATTTTAGACTTGGTACCCTCCAGCTGCATCGAAAGTAAATGGGTGATATGCCATTGCTTGTTGTTTTAACTCAACATGAACAATGAATGCCAATTATTTCATAGATTAATCAGCTGGCCTTGAATTTCTAAAAATAGTGAGAGTAATCTACTTTTGTGTTCACTTGTTCGACGGCATATGTCACTGTCAATCATGGAGACGGAGCGCATTTCAGCCACGCCCACACCGAAGGAGAAAACAATCCTCGCTCTCCGCTGACCAACAACAAACATGTTAGGGAGCAGAACTACATTTTTACAAGCTGACAAACTGAAAAACTTTACTTTTAAGAGAACAAAACTGGATATTAGCAATAATAGCTTGCTAACATAGCTAACATTAGCCAATGGGGGACAATGTAAAATGTGAGACCTCAGCAGAAGAATCTCATCTTCTGCCCGAGAATGATGATCTGCTGATCTTCCTGATAAAGAAAACATATACATTCCTAGGAACACATGCAAGCCTTAGTTTGTTTATTTGAAGAGAATTTATTTATTTGTATTATTCATTTGTATTATTCATTTGGTGATTTTTTTTTTTTTTTTTTTTTTAATCAAAATGTATTTGTTATTTAACATAAAATATCACTTCAGTTGCAATTTTAAGAGGATGTATGCAATGTTTTTTTTTGTTTTGTTTTGTTTTACAGTTTACGCTACCTCAGAGAAATAACAAAATGTATTTCTTTAATTTGTTTAAGATAAGGGAAAATGTATTGTGAACCCTGTATCAGAAATCGTATCAAATGTGAGTGAGTTGAGTGTATCGTTACATCCCTATTCAGAAGCTGGATATGCAAGATATTCAGCATTTCTGCTTCAAAAATTACTTGAATAGAATACCAAAGCTGTCATTATTCAACTAATCATTTCAGTTCTACAGTCATTGTATTTAGTATCTTCACAGAGCAGCATCTTAAATGTAATGGCTAATGCCTCTCCAAGAAATCCCCCACGGTGACTAAGGAGAAAGAACAGAAGGAGAGAGAGTAAGATGGGAAGTGTGGGAGAGCAGGGAGAAGCAGTGCTAGCCGATAAGGGCCACGTTATCTCAGAACAGAAAAGGACACGCAAACCTAAACAGGTGATAAGTCGCAAAAGAATGGGAATTGGGGCATGGGTATCCTCCAACTGCTAACTCATCATTTAAGATGATTCATCAGTCTGTTACAAAGTATAAAGCCATGTCAGAATCAACAGCAAACTGAACGAAAAACATGTTCAATCGCAGTGTGATGTGAGCATAAGAGACGAGGTAGCTGTTCATTATCCTGTTTAAACAGTAGCCGATTATATGACTTAACATTTTCCATTGACAAAGCTCATAATATAAGTAATAAATTGGAGCACTGCCTGTGGAAGTTGTAACGTTATCACAGCCAAAGTGCATGCTGGTAGAGTGGGAGTCCTAATTGAAAGCCTTCCACATTGTTCGGATTTTACTGCCATGGGACTCCATAATTGTAGAGCTGAAGCCGTGGGCAGCTCATGCTGACACCTGATAGCCGTCAGGTGGCCAACCCTCATCACTCGCACACCACTACTGCTGTATGAATACACTATGTACACCATGTACACAGTGTAGATAGTCACAAGCTGGCTGGGGCAATACATTTGCCACAGGGGGGAGGGGGGTGTTCTAAAATTAGAAAGAAAAACACACACAAGCAAATGAGCCCAAATGTCTGGACATAGAATATACAGACTGCAAGGGCATGGTGGCAAAACGTCAGACATTTTACACAAAATGTGGAATGTCTGAGTCCATCTCTGTCCCCCCTTGTGAAAGATGTTAGTATTACATGCAACCCTGTCTAGTGGTCTGAGGTTGTGCCTGAGTCTCGCTGGTGTTTTGTCTGGAGACAGACTGGGCATGACCAGACTGTACTGCCTTGAAGCAGCTGGAGGGCTACTTAGCTGTGTGGGAGCAGAGTCAAGAAGCAGGGGGAGCGCCTGTCATCCATGGCAGGATGGAAAGTGAGGGGAGGAGGATGAAAGGCGTGCTCTGCTTGGGGTGAGAGCAGCTTGGACAGCACGAGAAAGATAAAGGCCCTGACACCCTTCCCCCCAGATGCCAACCTGTTTGTAACGCTTACTGCACCCACTTCTCCTTTATGTGTCTTATTTAGACCATTTATTTACACTGCACGCATTCATAAACACAAATACACACATCCATAAAAACAAGGTGACAAGGAAGTAATTCATTTTAGTTTCAGCCGTCTCATAGAGGTAACACTGATCTGAAAGGAAAATCTGGGAAACAATTGAAAGTCACAATCAAAATCGCAGAAACCATAAGTCATTGGGAACAGAAATAGGGCCAAATGTCACACGGGCATGTCTTCATTCCTGTGGCCTCTGTGAATGCCAAATAAAAGATAACAGATATGCTTAGAAATGTCAAGGAGGACAGGGACAAAGGAATAGTAACATGAAGAAAAGCTGGTAAGATGTGAAGAAAAATCATCAAGGGGACAAAACAATGGATAAGCCAAAATAAACAAGAGAGAAAGGAAGCAAAAAAAAGTAAAGGCAAGTCAAATCAAGAGCTTGCAAGTGTCTATGGCTGAGATAAAACAGAGGATCACACCTGCCCGATGGTCCAGCTGGTTCCTTTCAATGACGTCAATGCTGCTGATACACTGGGTGGGCGGATCTCACCTCAAACTGGAGCTGTTCTCCACCTATCTGTGTGTTCTCAACTACGGTGCCAAAAGAAGAGATGAAGAAACTACCTTTCATTCATTTCAAACAAGTGCTGGGACACAAGAAGAAGCAACAGCTGGTTTGGAGCTCTCAATGAATTAGTGACAGGGAAACTCTGGGCAGGGGCCAACTTTATAGACACAATGATGGCCATATGTCTACTTTTAGGGTGTTCTTCACACTTGCACCAATTGGAGAATTTTTGGGATCTGAGGGCATTTTCACAGAGTACATTTGGTTAAGTGTGAAAGCTTGTGTCATACTTGGGTGTGGGACAGATAAGCAGTCTCTGGTCTACTTCTTAACTGTGTTATTGGGGACACTTATGAAGAGCTCCGCGAGAGTCCATCTTCAAACATGAAAGACAACTGCTGCAAACACTATACGTATATATTATAAGTAATCTGTCCTATATATACAGCATCAAACTATTACAAAACACACTTGATTGCAATGATAACTGCACTTCTGTTTCTTACCAAGTCCTCAACATAAACATCTTGAAATTAGCCTTGTGTGAAGGTGCAGCTGCAGCTTTTTGCACAAACGTGGGAACAATGTTAGGAAAAAGAGTTTCCAAAAAGTTAATGTTTAAAAGTTTGATATACTTTGCATACTTTTTGGTATGCTCGCCTGTTGCGCGATCAACACATAGGTCAGGACTCTTGTATATGAAAGCAAACCTTTAATAACAACACTCCCCAACAAGCTGTGGTTAAGACTCAAGTATTTGGGTCTAGAATGTCTGAAAATGTTCCTAATCTAACATTCAAAGCCTTAGTGGGTCCCAAGATAAGAGAATTAACTTCACGCTTAATGAAGACAAAAGCATGCTATGGACTCTCGGGACACAGTCCAAGACTTTAGAGGCCTGTCAATGTGGGGTATGGTGACAGGTCACCACACCATTCAGTAAACAGTACACACATAAAGGAAGTAGTGTGCGGAACTCCCCCTTGCCATCAGTCATGCTTCAAAACACACAAAGACAAACAGATAGGCAAGCAAGAAAGCAAACACAAACACACACACAGACACACACACAGACATAAAACTACTATAAGCTACACTAGTTAAGCTTCTAATCCTTTTTCTGAGCCTCACCAGTTTATCTGGTGTAACAAACAAGACTAAAATCTCCAGGCATGCCGGGACAAGACGGCACTGAGAAGCTTGTATGCAAAACTCCAAAAGAGATCCCGAACTACTGCTGTGCCTGCATGAGTGGCACACCCCTGGGGTTTGCAAACAGGAGCCTTGGGGTGAAAGTGATACTTCAAGTCAGTAGATTGTGTGGCCTCATGCTTCGCTGACTGAATTCTGATAATATGCCCACCCATGGGTTTCTGAGAATGTAGGCATGGAACGGGGAAGAACCGGTTTGCTTCCATTCAAAACTTTCCTGAGAAAAGCACCTTAACCTCATCTGCCTTAAAGGCAGGGAAGGGTTAGAGTGATAAAGGTTAATTATCAAATAGTGAGAGGGAATGTACTAGTTTGCACTTCTTAAAAAAATACATACAGCTGCAAACGGAGACTGGATTCAGATGTAATAGACATTCACCTGTGTCACGTGTTGCATAAATCTATATTCACTAAAAAATGCTCTACATGTGTTTTCACAATTTAGGCTGCCCCTTGATTTGGTTAGGAAGTATACATTACATTAGATTATCATATTTAGGGCAAGCAAGCGTGTATAAACTAATGTTTCTCACAGGTGGTTGTAGGCTATAGATACAAATGGTGATGACACAGTAAAAAAATAGTCGCACCCAACGCTAAAAACAATGCAAAAAAAAATATGGTTTTAAAATTTCCACAGCTTGTATAGTACTCCCAATCCATTCCACAAAAATGTTGTCTACTTCAACCGATGGACCACACTAAAAAGTTACAACATTATTGGAATTCAAAATTGGTATTTATTATTCAATATTCAGGCATCTTGGTCTCAATGCACTCTCGCTGCACATGATTACTTACAAGTTGGAGATTTGGGGGGAAAGTGACAGCCCTCATGTCCAACTTCAGTTGCACTTGCAAAAATCAATCTGCGCACCATTGATAAATAAGAGTTGCTACTTCTTAAGCATGCACTGCATTAGCGCCATTGCAAACCTGCATCCCAGTGTTGGTGTGGACAGGCAGTTGGGGGTTTTTAAATCCTGATGTTGGGCTCAGTGGTCAATGACTGTTAGCCATCAATGATGGACAAAACTATGCTCTTGTTCAAAGAGCCAAACTCTAATGAATGGCTGGACAAAAAAAAGCACAGAAAAAAACTGATTCAGTAAATATGAGCAAAAATAATAGGCTACCAGCCCTTTGGACCGTCACCTAATCAGAGCCTTATAATTGGGACATGAGTCACAACCAATGCCGTCTGTGTTTACCTGTGTCAAGACAGAACCCTGCACAGACAGTCTGACTCAGGCCTGTGGTCGTCTCGGTTTTAAATATAATAAACCTGTGTTTTTCACAGAGCATTTACCGCAGGTCCCTAAGGTATACATGCTCCGTACTCTGGGTGAGTAGTGCTTGAAAATGGACTCAGAAGAAAACAAAACCACAATAGAAGACATCTCTGTTGTGTAAGACAGCATAGTACTTGCAGTCAAATTTAAATGTGGTAATAGAGCCACAAACATTTAACAATGTGCTTGGGTAATACCTTTAAAACCTGTAAACCAAAGGGGCTTGGGTCAGATTAGGACAATTAACACAAAGCTCTTGTATTTTTGGAGGAAAAGAAAAAGAAAACCAAGTTGGCAACTCCAAGTTAAAACCTTAAGACAGTCCTTTTGCACTTGCTTGTAATGACAAAAACCTGCCTCCAGTTATAGCCTGTATGTGGGTGGACTTTGTTTGATCAAGCCTAGAAATAGGTTAGGGGTACGGCCTCCATGAATGCCACACTTCAACCCAACAGACACATTAAAATCCCCAAGGCTGCCGACGAGTCCATCAGCCATTGCAGACTCCTTGAAGGGTTTATAGATTCACCACAACGTTTCACCTTCCCTCGCTCACATGCTTTTAATCTGTTCAAAACATAGTGAAATTCTGAAGAAAAGGCATGCAATAAGTGAGAGGAGCATCAAAGGTAACTGTAATGAAAAATGGCGACGCACTAGTATACCCACTGACACAACAGGAAAACTTCACTGCAGTGTGGCAAAACCGATGGTATATTTTTATGCTTCATTTTCAATTTTAGAATTATTTTGTTACAGGCAAATCACCAAAGAAAGCACAAGACTTATTTAAGCAAAAAAAAAAGCCAACTTCTTAAAATAAACGGTTGAAAGAGAACGAATGGTTGTAAATAAAGACAAGCTGATATAACATGAGGCCCTGACGAGAATAACTTTGACTCTGAGGTACTGATGCTTTACATTGACATGCTTAAAATATTAATATGCTTTCAAGATTACTGGCAGCTTAAATGCTAAATCGCGTCCCTAAGAATGACTCATTACTTTTTTGGTCTGTATCAACAATAAAAAACAGTCCACTTGCTTATATTCAAAACATTACAGTCAACAGTTGAGTTTCATTCTCTAGAAACAAATTGTTCAAGCTTACTATACATAAATCAAGACTTTGGTCAATTTATGGAATTAGCTTTTAATATGCTACAGCAGCTTACAGCTGTAACAGTTTCATTTCAACATTACAATCAGAAATCAACTCACTGTCAGAAATCACAAGCCTGCATTTATTTGACAAATGTACATTGTTGGGATATCCTACTGCCTAAAAAATAGGTAGACAATAACGCACAGGTCATAGGGTTTGGCGTTGAGCTGCAGCACTGTTGGTATTTTTGTTAACATTTTGCCACATTTCTTCTAAATCATGCCATCTGTGTGTTAAACGAAGTCCTGCTCTGTGGTCTGTCAGAACGGAGAAAGCAAAAACATGTCTTTAAGATAGCAAGTGTGAAATGCTGCTATGATGTTCACTTCTTCTTGATTAGATGCACTTATTGCCCACTGTTTTCTTCATCAACATTATCTGAGTATGTTGTTATTATAAATGTGTTTGTACCATAACAGTGTATATGACATTTGCTGTGTTACTCGTGGTTAAAAATGAAAAGCAGACAAATGACTTAACTGTACAGGCAACAAGTTTAGACTGATGAAAAAGATTATATTGGCCATTGTGTTGTTGCCCATCTAAATGTTGTTGACATTTTTGTAAGTGGACATCCTCATTCTGTGTCCTATTCAGCACAACAGGTTGCCTCTTCTCTGCTCCCAGAGGACAGGAGCTAATCTTCCCGCAGAGTACATGTTGTTCAGGTTTCTTGCGTCTGTAAACGGGGTTGGAGAATATGAAACCCCCTTATTTCCATGAACAGACGAGCATCCCGTACGCATGCACTTGCACATGGCAAAGCCCGCTTATCACACAGCTTTGCAGCCTCTGAGTGAGCACAGATAAACAGTGTGACGATCAAAGGCCTCTGATAGCTCTTAGGGGGAGGGCGAGGGGGGGGGGCAAGGACTGATCCGTCTCTGGAAAGGACTGAAAGAGACCAGGGCTCAGTACCTTAGAAATGGCAATGAAAAGAGGAAAACATATCCAAACAAAGGCCAGTTCTGTCCTCACTGTGGCCTAGTTGCACTTTTAATCACACTTTTCATATAATTAAACACCTGCATGAAAGAGCCTAATGAAAATTAGCCAACAAGTTAAAGAGACAGGAGAACAAAGAGGATCATCTGTTTCATGCTATGCCTACAGAAAGTATGATTTAAAAATTATAATGCCACTCAAGAGATCGCAAACCTCTGCCTCTGCCAAAAAAGTATTGCTCCTTGGATGGTCCCATTTCCTGAGTTGGGAATTCGATCTCCTGACTTTAGTGTGCTCTTCAGTTTTAATTTTTTAAAATCCACTTGCTATGAGCCAAGACAGCGGTGGAAACTTCTTCACTCATGTTCTACTTCACTGATGTAACTGCGACCGGTAGTTCTGTATCTTAAACAAACAATCTGGTTGTTTAAACTTAGTTTCATATTTGTACGTTACGAACATTAATTGTTACATACTTAAAACAATTATTTCGTAGAGTATC
>CAFUXE010000381.1:483176-523339 GCA_903364295.1 Serranus cabrilla | reverse complement strand
TCAGTTTTAATTTTTTTAAATCCACTTGCTATGAGCCAAGGCAGCAGTGGAAACTTCTTCACTCATGTTCTACTTCACTGATGTAACTGCGACCGGTAGTTCTGTATCTTAAACAAACAATTTGGTTGTTTAAACTTAGTTTCATATTTGTACGTTACGAACATCAATTGTTACATACTTAAAACAATTATTTCGTAGAGTATCGTACAAACACATTTATGCATGACAACAAAGGGAAAATGAAACTGCAGGTGTGCTGTGAAATATGATTGAGAACTACATTTTTTGATTATTTCTATACGCATGCCATATCTCACAATCGCACTGGGGTTAAAATCCATTCCGAGCGTTAATGGGTTCTTCCTTAGTCCACGCATCACCCCACCACCAAGTTTTATAATACCAAGCTAGTTGTTTTTCAATAATCCTGCTGACAGAAAGACAAACAAACCGAAAATATAACCTCCTTGGCGGAGGTAAAAATAAACAAAAAACTTCACAGGGACATCCCTAGTTGGAGTCCAAACGATTGAAACATTAACCTGTTTGAGCCACAGTTGTTTGAACATTTTCCTAATGTTTCAATGGATCACTAAATGACTGCTGAAAGTCATCCATTCAGAACAACTGCGGATATCATGTTGCAATGAAGTTTAAGGTAGCTTCATTGCGACATCAGCAGTAAAATACCACTTTTGAAGTATCACTTTTCACCAGCCTACAAGTGTTTGAAATAACCAGCCTTACCTGTGTGTTGTAATGTCAATAATACAGTGTATCACATCTGATAAATACCTTTGCATTCTCTCCACAAAGGACAGTTAAGTTTTCTATTCTAGTCCATATAAACTCTCTTCTCAAATATGGGCCGAGGGACTATATTCAGCAATCTCTGAGCTCCTTTGATAAGTCATAATCTCATGTCGCAATCCTTAAATCGGCTCCAGGGTGACATCTCCCAGCCTAGACAGACACATTCATCACAGCAGTGAGCTACACCTCCACCTGCTTGCCAACCCATCAAGACACGGATGGTTGGCACTAAAACTGTCATAACAATAAATAAGCAGGTGGAACAAAGACGGGCACAGCTATATGGCTGATTAGTCAATCAGAATACAAGGTGTCCCTGCCCCATCCCAGTTCACAATTATGCCCATTCTGACAAATACGTGACAGCCACTTTCTGTGGATCTGAACCAGTTAAATAGAGATAAACGGTTCTTATGTGCGTGTGTTTAGATGTCAGAAATATAGACCAGAGTCAATGTAGGATACAATTACTATGGCTGAAAGCACAGTAATTAGTAATTACTATGACTTAAATTATAGTCATTTTCTAATCTAAAATAGAAATAAGTTTCAGTCCGACACTCGGCAACAGACGGACCCAGACAGGAGAATGCCGGCTCACATTTTTGCCGAGAGGTGCAGAGTCCCACTGTGACATCAATTCTTCTGACATTTGGAAACTAAGTTGGCCTTCTGACAGCAGCATCAGGGGATGCCTGTTGCCATACCAACGATTATCTCAGCAGTAGCAACAAGTGCTCCTGTAGGGAATTTTGGTGTCCCTTGTGAAGAGATCAGAGAAGAGCGATGGTGCTCTCTTTAAACATTCACAAAGCGAGTCTGAAGATTCAGTAGGGGGTCAGGGTTCTGAGTATATGGCTGCTGACATACACTGATCTAGGAACTTTTTTTCCTACGAATTACAACTTCCTTACCAGAGTGATCAAATGTTCTCTGTGATCTTAAATCAGCTTCAAGTAGAAAATCCATCTTTTTCAGATTATGGCCACAGTGAATTAGTTTGAGGTCCTGTTGTGAGAGGTAGTCACACATTTCATGCGTTTAATAAGCTGCTTAAGGAAATGAAGAAAAAGCCCAGCTCCAGTGAGAAGCATAACAGTGCCTAGGCAATAGCAAAACACAGCAAGCTTGTTTATGTGCAATAACCCAGCATTTTCTAGAATATGGTTGCTTCAAAACACTTTCTGGATCAGTAAAGGTGAGCAGCTACATATGCCTACAAACAACAGCTCTAATAACAATAACAACACGCTTTACTATAGCATGTTTTGGCAAAGGACAGTGTTTCCCCCTGCTCACTGCAACTCAGGCAGCTGTAGCTTCACAAGGTAGCTGTAAACACAAATAACAAAAGGAAGATCCTATTCCTACCTGTTGCTATAGTTTCAGTGGGCAGCCTTATAGCAGCATCAAGAAGAGGTGTCAATCTGTCAGACAGTGCCAGTGCTACAGAGCCAGTGCCTTTGCTTTATCCCAGCGCTGTGGCAACAACAGTAAACGAATGCCGTGCCGACCAGGGCGTGATTCATTAACCAACACACAGTGCAAGAAACACACAAGGTGCCCATGGCTACTAATGCATAATTATATATGGCTTTTCACCAAAAGGCTGGAAATGAGAAGAAAAAAAGTGTGGGCATCTAATCCTAGCTTTCCACTTTGGGCTGATTTCAACACAACAAAATTGCTCAGGAGCCAGGGATCTTAGCAAGCTAACACATAGTAAAACCAAAGCTTGTGTTCCATTCTCACCACAGCCCAGACACCCAGGGGCATAACTAGATTTTAAATTGGCCAAATCTGTTAAGCCAGTCACTGTGGAATGGACCTCTTCAACCCTACCTTTCAACACTCACAACCACCCTCTGGCTAGCTGGGCTGAATGCCAGCAGGCTACAACATAGGTGTTCTTCTCCCCCAGTAACCTCTCTGGTAAGTCGGTGTCATGTTACTGTACACTGGGCTCGCCTTTCTCTGTTACGGTAACCAAGGCTGAGAACTTCCCCACTTGTCACATTGCCTTCTTTATGCCGCCTGTAGATAGAGGAACCACCTTTCTGTTGGTGTAAAATGCCATGCATCCAGCTAGATTTAGGCCTACTACAACACACTTCAATGTTAATGTACACCAAATGGTTTGTAAAAGGAACCCAACAACTGGAAACGAAGAAATGTCTGACAACAATGCAGCATGACTGCCCTTGCAGTTTCGTAGTTTACAAACATGCAGAAAATGAGGTAATGGGAGTTCGACTTGAAGTGTGGTATCTCATAAATGAGGACTTCCCACTGTATAGGCCTGCCTTTCGCTGCAGGCTGGAGTGGACTGAGAGGAGCTATTTCTAGATTCTACTGTGCATCATGTGTCAATTAGCTATAACATAAAGCAGGTCACCAGTATGAGTGACCTACTTCCACAATTAATTGTGAATAGAGCATAAAGAGTCAGTGTTATAATGCAAGTTGTGAAATCCTAGTCTTTTTATTAAGTGAGTGTGTGTTTGTTAAAAGCATTACTCAAAGTGGAACAATTATGCGACTTGCAACTGTTACAGTTCTACCTGGAATATCTTGCTACTTTTACAATACACTGCCATGCCTTCAAACATCTCATCTTCTATACAATCTGCAGGCAAATTAGGTCACCTTGCAGTGACTCATAAGCAGGAATGTAATTAGCTTACCTGTTACACCAGTTACTCATTGACTCATCCACCCATGTTTGTAGGAGTGTTCAAAGCTATTCATTTGTATTAGCTGCCCACTAGAATTTATTACAGAGGGGAGACTGAAACCATAGGAAGGTCATAAATTGAAAACTGAGAGGCATGGGAATGTGCTGCGGCCTTTAGTGTCACAGCTGCTCTAGTCAACTTCCTCCCCAAGTGCATTTCCTCATTTCACTTCATGCAACATGGTTAAATTGTTGGGTGCTTTCTGTTTTAAGAGATCAGACAAGGCTAAATTATAGACCCACATAACCTCTGTGCTAGCTACATTTTTTACATTAAAGGGCTGACGAGTTAACTGAGTCAAACCGGCTAGTCAACATTAAAGACAGCAGTTTGACTATACAAACGGGCAACCAAGACACGATAACAACATACAGGAAATAACAAGTTGTCGGCCGAGTGGTTTTGTTATTAAAATGTTAGCTTGGCATGAGGCCTCAAATAAATGGGTCAACCATGCTCTGGGTCAAGATTTGTCACAAAAGGGCGGAAGGCAGTTAGCTGAGTCGCCATGTATACCTTTAGCCGGGCTTCTCAATACTACCGACGTCTGTCGAGTCCACCGCTAAACACCAAGAGAAGCCGAAAATACTGGAAATCACAACGACTGATTATATTTTAAACTTCCAAATGGTGCTTCTATCGTGAACATCAGAACACCTGTTAAAGTGTCCACTAAAGCACAACGTAATTAACATTAAACTAGACAATGTCCATGAGAAAAGCCACCTTTTACTGATAGACCAAGTGCTCATTGTACAGCTAGGGGTAGCATTAGCCCATATTTAATGAAATTACGGACGACGTTCAGTTTGGACAATAACATAGCACCAGATGCCACCTTACGTACTGTAAAACGATATATAAATAAAACACAGTGCACACTGGCTGATAATGACAGCTAGTCGTAATGGTAAAGATTTTTCTCGGAAATAGCCCTAGCCCTGATAGCAAGCTAACGTAGCAACATTAGCTAGCAGGCTAGCTCAGCTCCGTCACTTTGCTTTTTCCCCAGCAACGTTTGGCAACCAGTCCAAAGATAGACTCAAGACTTGCTATATTATAGTTAACTAACGTAAGGATAGGTAACACTATTTGGCAAAACAATTAGGGTTTATTTTAATACATGCTAAGACCATTTTGATTAGTGTACGTAGCCAATATTTAAGACGTTTAAGCTTTGCTCTGCGAGCTAACGTTAACGTGGCTACACACTGGTTTTCCAATTCAGGCAGCCACTCGTGTAACTTAGTTTAGCTCCCTTGTGTTGTGCTAATCATCTAACAATATGTAGCCCAACTTTTAACTATGCTCTTGCGGATCTGTGTTGTTGCGGTCGTGTACGATCGTATCAGAGACAAGTTCCGATGAGTCAGTTATAATTAGTCAGGTTATTTGGTACTTACAAAGAGCAGGCTGAACATTGAAATCCCGTGACTACGCCGGAGAAAGTGGAGGGAGTGTAGAAACCGCTGCCAGGTCGCCTTTTTGTTCCTCTTCAATGTGGCAGCTTGAATTCTCGTCGGAGGTCGGGAACTGTTGTTGGGGAGGAGCCTCCTCGGTTCGTGGCGTACTTCAGGGACTGTCGGAAATATCACTAACAAGGCAGGCCAAGTTAACCGCAAATCAACAAAATGGAAAATATTACACTTTCTATGTTTTGTCATTTTAAAACCTGTACAGTGAGGTACAAACTAGTGAAAACAAGCAATGCATTTCTATTAAAACAAACAAATTATCTAACGTTTTAGACTATATTCCAATTAGAGCTGTGTCAGAGGTCGCTTAAAACAGTGAAGGAACAAGCATAATACAGTAGAAAAGAGTTGTATGGTATTTGTATTCCTTTGTAGGAAAGCATCAAAACTGGAGTATTTTTCTGTTCTCTTTAGTTACCTACCGTGGCAAATAAAAACAGCAGCTGTAACGTTTGTCTACTAGAACACAGGTGTGAGTATCAAGTCAGATTCTTGAGTACATATTCTAGATGAACGAGTTTGCTGGGGTCACGTGAATGCTGCGTGGAGGGTCTGGCGTCAGTGCGACGTAAGAAGAATCCGGGTGCATGATGACAGCTCACCATGGTGACGACAGTTCCAGAAAATAACCGCACAATATTATGCCTGAGCTCACGAGTTGTTTTGCAACATGAATTTTAAGTAATGTCTTTAAAATCACGTCTCAATTAGCTCCATTGCCACCAGAAAATCTATGGGGCCCACATATGGGTGAAGACCAAGTTTTTGTATTAATCAAACTTTTATTTATGTATTAATCATTGTGTGTCAAAAATATGTTTATGTTTAATTTGTTTGTATGTTTGTTTATATTTCCATATACACATATGTTCCTAATTCCTCCGAAGATTATGCCATTAGGACCCCACTTTGCTGGCATCTAAGCACAGCACAAAGATAAAAAAAAAAAAAAAAAAAAAAAGAAATTTAAGACAACTCCTTTAGTGTTATCTACAGTCATTGGGCATTCCAAGTGGGCCAACCGACTAACCCACACTTACTATAATATCTAAGTGATCTGAACTTGGAATCAAAAGCTTATCAATGCAGCTCTGAGCTTACTGGCAGACCAGACAAGGATCTTTCAAATCTAGAGGCCTGATATACAGTTCATGCTATATTGTAGATGTCCCTCTAGTGTTCATTTACTGCTACTACATCCTGTAGGACTACCATGATTATTGGAGATGTGGCAGTGGCTCCTATGTGTTCCAGTGTTTTTACATGTTCTTTATAATGTCCACATGCAGATCCAGTAGACAGAAAGAGGGGACCCGACACCAATATACAAGAAGGTTTTTATTGATGTGGTATCAATACAATCAAGTACTGTAGATTTTGTATAAGCAGACAAACATTTTCAATCAAAAAGAGTGCATTTTATACCCAAATTCTATTGCATAGAGTGCACGCAATAGCCTTGTATGACAAACAAATCCTATAAGTTGATACATTGTACATTACGCAAATAGAAAATAAAAGTCCACAAATAATCCTTCACAAAAAACTCTAGAATGCTAACTACATGGTGTAAATGCTCTTAACTCATCAATGCTGTTAAATACCATTTATACGTTCTAGGCTTCGGTGGTCGGTTTTGGCATCCCTATTAAATTATCATAAATGTATAAATACATCTTCATTAATTTCATGTGCAAATGGGAATGGCCGTTTGTATTTATTGAAACTAAAACAAACAAATATCCCTTAAGAACCGAAGCAAGGTTTTTTTTAACAATTTTTTTTCCCAAAGAAAAACAGAAAACATTTCAAAGCGGTTTGGGGTCGAGACGGTACATGGATCTTACTGACATTTGTTAAATGATTTGCAAATAGGACAAACTGCAAGCAAGTGACATTGTATATGAAAACATAAGGACAGAGAATTATAGACACATGTAACTCACATCACCGTTTCATATGTCCAAAAATCGAAGGCGACACAAAAAAAAGGCAACATACAGTACATAACGAGCCTTGGACTGTCTTGTAGACTCACATCACAATAATGATACATAGCAGTTGTGTTCATGTTTTGAGACAGAAAGGGCATTAGCAAGTGCATTGTTTGCATTACATAGACTTAAAATACTGATTAGGCCTTATCCTAGTACTGCTTTTCCAGAAGCGTTATTGCTTATGTATAGTGAAACAGCATGGCAGATGATTTATTGAAAATTGTAAATCAGTCAAACAGTATACATTCATTCTGATTGCAAGGCTCAATATTTGGCACAATCCTTCTGTACATTGACATTCCTCCATTAAGGTAGTCCTAAATTCAGTGTAATGATATCGGTGGGCGGTGTAAGTAAAGGCACAGAGGCGGTAATGTAAGCTTCTTCTCTCAATTTTGCCAGAACCTCCTCTCTGCTGTAACTGCAACCATTGATAAAATATCTTATACACCTCATCAGAATGTTGTGTTTTGTTCGTGACTTGGGAAAACACAAAAAGTATTGCACACCATCATGGACCAATATGCAAAATAGTCAAAATTGTTCAGTGTTAACCAGCAATTTATGTTTAGTAAATGTTGTCTTCTTATCTAATTAGGTTGATTTGATCTCCTGAACATTATATTCACCTATTTCATAACTTGTTCCCTTGTTTTGCAAAGGTAACATTAGAGTGTTTTCTTAAAAACCCAAAGCAGGCTGGAAGATTTTGAAGTCAGACCACTTGTGGAACATTAACAGGAGTGTAAGCTCTTCCGAAGGTTTTGTAACTTCATTTAAGTTTCTTATTATCCTAACTGGAGTGTTCATGACCTGAATGCCAAGGGGACAATGTGAACTACACACACACCACACACACACACACACACACACACACACACATGTATCTTTAATGCCTCATCCAACAGAAATGAGTAAATACACCACTCTCACCTCTGGCCCACCACCTCTCCCAGAAATCTGGCAGGGGTTTGTTAAATGTTACACAACCTGTATTTCACAACCTGTGGGCCCCAGTCAGTCCCTTTACTTATTCATGGAGCAAATGCAGATGGATTCTCATTTCCGGCTGTATACTTTTGACATCATTCAGTTCTGAAACACACTGTCCTTGTAGCCACAGATGTTCCATTAAGCTAAACAATAATTGGCCTATTATCGACACAATGGTTTGGGAATTAATAGAAACTCCTTTCATTCACAAATGGTTCGGAATTGCTCTCATTTGCCCGCCAACTATTTATATAAAATCAGACATTGAAGGAAGAAGTGATTGTGTTTTGTTTGCGTCCCTATTTTCCTTAACAGGTTTTCACAGATATGTGGCCGGAACAGGGCTTTCATAATATGGGAGCACAGATTGCTCACTTGGAATGTTAATGTGATGCTGATTTATTAATAGGTAGTATACCATTAGAGAGCAGTGAAGTCATGGTCAGAGGGTCTGAAGAGGAAACCTGCGACACAGTGATTTGGAATTTGCAGTGCAAATGAAAAAAGAATTAGATCGATACAAGGAAGCGGGCCATCAATCCAGCTTGAGTTTTGTCCTTATTATCCATTTTGCAGTTGCTCTCAGTATCTATTCTATCGTCCTTTATTATGATTGTCCTGAAAAAAAAGGCATTATCCTTGCATTATCCTCTTTAGAAGGGCAGTTATATTTTAGAATTCTAATACTGTGAGGTCATATTTATTCTTGGATTGTATTTCTTGGATTGCATTTCCAGGCAGCTCAATAAATTATAAGATAAAGGTCATTTTAAATGGTCACCTACTAAATTCAGAAAGAAGCAGAAAATAAGCATCCTACAGATGCCAACTAATTGTCAAATATATATATCTCACTCTAAAAACAAAGATTTAATCCCCTTAATAATTTTAACATAGCAATTGTTAAGAGTACCAAATAGGCCAAACAAAAGAAAGGTGAAAAGCAATGGTATTACAGCACAAAATGCCTTCTTTTGCTATTGTTTGTCTATATTTTCTTTGTTGTATTGTTGCTTTTTATGTCAGTATTCACGGTTTAAATAAGAATGCAAAGGGGGGTGGGGGTGGGGGGTGGGGTTGGGGGCGTGACTGCGGCCAGAGGGACCAATTACCCCCCAGGGTCTGATGATGTCAGAGCATGTGGGCAGGATGTGCAGTCACACGGGAAGGTCTGTTACTAGCACATTACAAAGTAAGGCACTTAATAGTCTGAATCCGATAAACAACAACAACAATGAGGACGAGGACCAAATAATAACAATAAAATTATGACAATATAATAATTAAAATAATATAAGCTAAAAAAAAAAACACCAACATAAAATACAACCCAAAACACACATTTGAAGGACATTGAAACAAAAAACACAGTATGGATTTCCTTCCCCTGTCTTTTAAAACTTTCCATATTTCATTCACAAAGTTTTTCTTTCGCTGATGTTGCTGAGGGTGAGAGAGATAAAGACGATGGCAATAATATTGAGAATCCTATGGGATGTTTTGTGTTTCTGTTATGGCTGCAGGTATTTTAGGTTTAGGGCTCCTCTGAGGTGCCAGTACAGGAACATGTTTGAATGAAAGGACAGGGTTATGTGGGACAGAGCAGGAACCCTGAGAAGGAGGAGTGGATGTACTCGGTAGAATAGAGGCCATTTGCCTGATCCGAGGGCATTTGGACCCAAACCTGGTCACCCTCCTTCAGCTCTAGGACAGCACTACCGGACGCCTGGTCCATGTAGCCTTTCTTGTATTCATCATAGGTGTAGGTGGCTGGTACATTGTTCTTGTACAGTGCCACCCACAGGCTGGTTCCCTTTACATGCATGTGGTACGCAAAGTAGTAGACACCAGATAAAGGAGCAGTGAACATGCCAGTTGCCGTGCTGTAGGCATTTTGCCCGTTGTACAGGGTCCTGTCAAATTTGATTGGCATGGCAGAGGGAGGGAAAGGTGTGGTGAGGATGGCTGTGAAGGCTGGTGCCACAGAGGCAGAGAGTGGGACTTGACTGTATGCAGGCCCTTTCCTGTCCCCTGGGACTTCATCCCCTTCCAACTGAGTACCTGTTGGCCCTGCAACAACTGTTTGGCCATTTCCTGGAGGACCAGGGGGGCCTGGAGGACCAGGAGGGCCGGGGTTACCATTAAGCCCAGAAGGGCCTGGTTTCCCCGGAGGACCCTGGGGACCCATAGTTCCCTTCTCTCCCAACTTACCCAGTCCTGGAACCCCTGGAAGCCCGGCTTCACCCTTCGGGCCAGGGACACCCTGTGGCCCCATGGGACCCATGGGCCCCTGTAGACCGGGAATGCCTGACTGGCCCCTGGGGCCTGGGGTCCCTATAAACCCTGTCTCACCCTTTGGCCCTGGTGCACCTGTCAGCCCTGGATTTCCAGGTAGGCCAATATGCCCTGACTCACCTTTGGGTCCAGGTTTTCCAAGAGGACCAACAGACCCTGGGAAGCCTTTCTCCCCTGGGATACCAGGTTTTCCAAAGGATCCAGTAGGGCCTTGGTCACCTCTAAATCCAGGCAGTCCTGGAGGGCCCTGGGGCCCCAGATCTCCTTTCTGTCCAGGCATTCCATGTTTTCCAGGGAGTCCCATTGGGCCCTGAAGTCCTGGTGCTCCTGATTGTCCATCAAGGCCTGGTTCCCCAGTTGGGCCCATCATTCCTTGCTCCCCTTTGTCCCCTGGGAGACCAGGCAACCCAACATGGCCTTTATCTCCTTTTGGCCCACCAAGACCAGGTTTTCCATAGCCTGGAGTCCCAGGAAAGCCAGGAGGACCTCTCTGCCCTGCCTCACCTTTTGGACCAAGTGCACCTGGTCCTCCAGGTGGTCCATCCAGCCCAGGCTTCCCTATCCCAACTGGCCCTGGCAGACCTTGTAGACCTGGGGCCCCAGCCTCTCCTGGTTCTCCTCGATCCCCTGGGAGTCCTGAATCCCCTTTATTGCCAGGCAGTCCAGGCAAACCTTTGAGTCCTGGTTTACCTATACCTGGAAGACCAGGAGGTCCTGGACTGCCTTTTAGCCCAGGAGGGCCTCTAATGCCTGAAGGCCCTGGCTTCCCGTTTCCATTTTCACCTTTGATTCCACGTTCACCTGGTGGGCCAGAAAGACCCTTCAATCCTGGTTCACCCCGAGATCCAGGGGGACCTCTTATGCCCGGAAGTCCAGGTTTCCCATTCAGGGACAGGCCAGCTGGGCCAGGAAGGCCTGGCTGCCCTGAAGAACCTCTAGGACCTGGTTCACCACGTGGGCCAACCTCGCCATTAAGCCCTGGCATCCCCTTTGGGCCAAGCTTTCCTGGGAGACCTGGAAGTCCAGGTTTACCAATTCCTGGAAAACCAGAGGGCCCCTGTGGGCCTGGTGGGCCATTGAGACCAGGCTTGCCCAATCCAGGTTTTCCTGGAAGTCCTGCAGGCCCAGTGGGGCCTCTTGGTCCAGGTTTCCCTTGGGGGCCTGGTTCCCCCTTCACTTCCATCATGGGTGGCATATCTAGAAAAAGAGAAGATAATATTGTTAGTATAATAACATATTTCAAAACAATTGTTTCAAAACAAAAAGCAGAAAACCGATCAAAGAGATCATAACTTATATACATAAAAGAGGGTTGTGGGTAAAATCTTACAAATTGATGGAAGTCAAAGTGAGTATATTTTTTCTCAGACACCACTGCTTCATCTTATATATATATAAACCCATGACAAAATCATCAGTCCTAGTAAAGCTGTATAAAGAAATGTCATGGCCAAGCAAGTTGCTAAGGTAACAATGTCGTGGAAGCAGAGCATGCACCAATAAACAGATTGACAGATATTTTGTTTCGATATCAGTCAATTTTCATTAATCACAAAAGTTTTGAAATTAAATTATCAGTAAAAAAAAAGTGAAATAAATGATGATAAATAATACATTAGAAATAAATAATTTATTAATTGAGTAGCTACACAGATGAAACATGCCATCGCAACATCATGACTTGGGAAATGAAAATGAAAACTTTAATCATGCCAAATCAAAACTTGGATATTGCCGACATCTTTAATTTCAAATTTCATGATCTGATTAACCTTTCTGGCCATCAAAGTCATAGTAATTTTTCTAACCATTCATGTCATTCATCAATTATTTTTCTAAACTGCTTGTTCAGCGTCATGAAGGGCAAAAGCCTATCCCAGCTCAGATTGACAGGAAGCAGGGTACATTCTGGAAAGATCTCAAATCTATATATAAAATAGTACTTTACATGCTCCTGAGTTCAGCAGCTGTTAAGAATGTCGTACAATTGGACAGGAGTTCACTTTTCCGTTTTCCAGCTGACTGACTTTTAATTGGGTTTGTGAGTGTCTGTAAAATGCAAAATGTTTTGATTGTGTAACAAAGAGGAAACTAGACTGACAAAGCACGCCACATGTCATAAACTGTCTCATTATATTTTCCTAGCAGAGTGAAACATAACCAGGCCACACGGAGCAGAAAGAAACTGTAGAACACTCCAATCATTCCCAACCAATTTCAACTGGATTGCTGTTCCACTGCCTCATTTCAGCAATACCTTGTCTGTATTTTGCTCATCCTGGTGCTCAGATGGCTAGAGGGTACCTCACCTTGAATTCATATTATTTGATGAAACCACACATGGCAAGTATCCATATTTTAACATGCATAGTGTCTGTTTGAATCTCTGTCACATAAAGTGAGTGTATCACAGAAACAACCACTGCTTCATCTGCCTGCCACCCATGCCTGTTCATTTCTTTAAATATGTGAAAAATGTCTGTGTCTTTTTAATAATATCAAAAGAAATTGCTTTGTCAATACATCCTCAGATAGATCGCAATACATTAGACATGTGAACAACTTACTCTCTCCTGTTCCTTATAACAAGCATGCAAAAAAAAGCTGGGATTCCCACAACACCTGTTAATGTAACCACAGAACACTACTTCCCCCTGCTGGCAGTTCATCAGAATGCAGCCTTTTAAAAATCAGTATTTTAAATAAAAAACACTGACGAGAAAAAAGCTTTATGGTGGTAAACAACACATAGGTTATATGATTCCAGTGATGTTTGTTGTAACAGTAACAGCAATGTATTTGGGGGATGTTCAACATGCAGTTTAAAGCTTAAGACATATTCAGGGAAGTTCAAGAAGACACACACAACAATATTTTATAGGATACTAATAATTTCACCAAAATGATTACTTCTGTGGTGATTAAAATACAAATATATTTGAGAACAAGGCCCATTAAGAGAATAATGCAAGTCTGAGATCAACTTAGAGGGATAGTTCCAATTTTCTTAAGTGGGGTTGCGTGAAGTGCTTATCCATTGATATGTTTTACCCACAGTATGGTGGTCAGCACATCCTTCATCACCTTGGAGATGCAGGGCGGAGTATAGGTACAGAAACAAAGCAATGCATCGCTGAGGACTGGGGCAACAGCAAAACTTGCTTTTGCCACCTAAAAAAAATATTTCTGCTTAAATATACACTATGTTCAGAATATTTTTTGAGCTATACCTTGCTGTAAGACAGCCCTGTTACATTTATGCAGGGGAACTGAAGCTGTTCCTTGCCCTCGTCAAAGCCACCAGACTCTATTGACAGAAACAACTATTTTACCTCACAGAACACTTGAGTTGCTTATTTACTGCTGACTGGATCATTAAGGTGTTTGTGTTACTGTGTAACTTTGGTGTTTTAAAGGGTTAGTTTGGATTCAAGTCACACAATACTACAAACAAACAAAACAATTAAGGCAGTGGTAGACCAGCAACTCCCATGTTCTGCAAGCAAAATGTACTGTTTTTGTCGAAGGAGTCTGGTGGCTCTGACCAGAGCTTTAACTCCCCCTTCATAAACTTAAGCAGGGCTGTGTCATGGCAAGATAAAGCAGCGGAAATATTCGTTATACAGTGTACACTTAAATTGATATTGCTTTAAAGTGGCTAAAATATGTTTTGCTACTGCCCCCATTCACAGCAATACATTGTTTAGCTTCTGTGACAGTGCTCCTGCCTGTTTCTCCCAACTGGGGGCATCCCAACCACCATCTACTGTAGGTAACACAATGACTATGGATAAGTACCTTTCACAAACACCCTTTAAAAAATACAAACTGTCCCTTTAAAAACAAAATGAACACCCAATCAGTTCACTCACTTCCATGTTTAACTTCAACCAATTCCTATACTGAAAATATTTTGTACAATAGGGAGGATTCAGTTGTGCTCACTTTTAGTTTCACAGCCAAATGAATGATTTAGATAAAATATCAGGACTCAAGGTTTGTTTATATAAGTGAGGGCGCCACCCGTAACATTGTGTTCAGGTGTGTAATGAGCGTTATAGCCTCGGCTTTGTTTGTTTGGCTGTGGTCTCCACTGCAGACTGCCTTAATATATCACCCAGAGAGAGGAAATAAGGTGCTTCACACATGAGAGAATATAATGGCCTCTTCATTACTTGTTGCAACTCTACAGGACTCAAAGACTTAAGTTGTGTTTTCAAATACACACATCTGGGCTGACAGTGTCAAGAAATATATTGAACTCTGCACTAAGAGTGAATCTACTAACCAACCAAAGCAAGCTTAAGGCCAATACTGACTCCTGTCCAGCTTAGATTGATACAAAATAGCACACAGATCAAGAATGTTTGTGAATGTGTGTGAAAACCACACAAATGGTAGCTTTTGTGTACATTAAATGTCTTGCATTGAAACACACAAGTCTGTTCATTGTATAGTTGTTGTTTTTTTAACCAGAGAATCAATTATTAATCACATGCCCACATTATCTCCACAGACCTACAGAAATAATTCTTCAAATGATTATACTCAATATGACAATTTGTGAGATTCTGTAGCTGTTGACTTTATTTTCTATATTATATAAAAAACATGGAGATAATTTTGCAAGTTTCTGGAAATTTGAATTTATTCATACATTCGACACTACGCCTGATACGGTAGATCCTATAACAACTATAGACATATATATGGTTCACTGATAAATTAGTCCAAAAGTGATGCAATGTGGCCATGTGACCACTGGGTGGCAGCAGAGGCATTGTATTCATGTGAGCCACAAGACGCATTCGTTTCACTCCTCCAAATCTAAATCTTGTTTCTACCACATTCTGAAATCCCATTTAAAAAGAAAGCATAACTTCTTTCAGCAAATCTTTGATGTTGCTGTGACGGGTTCAAATGCAACATATCAGCACGAAATTTGCTCTGAATCACGCCTCTGGAGTCTGTCTTTGTCAAACATGATATTATGGCTCTGATATGAAAATGTGCCCCTCGTTTGCTTTGAGATGTGCTTTGAAGAAGGGGCCTCTGTTAGCACAAGGCACGTCTCCCATGATCCAGAACTTGTATTGGTAGTTGGAGTTAAATTTGATAATGATGGCAATGACAGCATGCACATTTTTTCAGGATGATGATCACCCCCCTCCCTCTCCCAGTTCCCCTCGCCTGAGCCTTTTATATAATCTATTTTTATATCCTTCACACTTTCTCTCCTCCATCCCACAGCTGAAGAATATGTGATAAACAGTGGGGTAACAGCATCCAGATGGCAGCAGGAACAACTGGCCCAGTGGAGCTCAGCAAACAGTGGGCAATCAGGCCTCCATTAGGCCCCAACTGAGGACTTGCCAAATGCTGCCGGACCCGCAGGGCAAGAAGACACACAGTTCAGTGAGCCCTTTAACTGCCTGAAGAGAGCCACTAAACCAGCAGCTTTACTGCACAAGTCTGTCCTCGGAGGGTCTCCATATCAATCACAGCTTTAACTGTGATGTTGGAGAGCTCTTCAGTTCCGAGGAAGTCGTTTTTATGTGTACATCTATTGTTTCGGACTTGTGCCTATGATTCATATCATACTCACTTTGGGTCAAAGAGCTGGAAAAGTAACTGAGACACTGTAAAGGAGGTTTACTGTCTGCAGTAAATAGCTTTGAATTAGGAACTATTTAATTTTCAAGCACAAAAGTCAGTAGTTTTTATAGTTTGGGTATTTGTATTTGCTGGAATTAATATCTGGGACACAGAGACTAAAATACTGGGGAGTGTATGTCATGAACTCAGGGTTAGTTTCTTTAGTTATCAAGTGTTGCTGGAATGAGTCCTGTAACCCAGAAAGAGTTAGTATTAATGCACTTTGATCTCTAAGTCCAAGGGTTTTTGCCCAGCTGCCTGAAAATAGGTCTGTGGTTCACACAGGCTTAAGAGATTTTCATGTTTTGTTCTACACCATAAAAACATCAATAAATACACACTGACAATATGTCAGGATTCTAAACTGCATTGCTTTATATCTTGCCTCATATGTTTCAGTAATATGTTTTTAGTTGACTGTTTAGCTGTATTTAAGACCTGGCTGCCATGTTGAAAACAGTCGAGCCAGAGCCAAGCCCCGCCCACCTGCCGAAGAAAACTTTCTCATTTTACACCTTGATTTCAGTGCTACCTAGTTTGGAGGTTCAATCAGATTTCATGAGAATGCATGAAGAATTTTCAAGTCCTGATTGGTTGTTTTTCTTCAGGAGCGGTGGAATCTTGCAGAGCGCTTGGAGAGGAAAGGGAAACCTGATGTCAGAGATTATTTGTCTCATGTCCTACTGTCAGGATAGAGTCACAGTTTAAGCATGTTATCAACTGAACCTTTAAATCATGTTGAGTCAGTTCAAAACGACCCAGAGAACTGACACTGTAGGTCTGCAGAGTCGGCTAACAGCATATGCAGAGCAGAGTGGGACATAAAAGTAACATATAGTGCACCCACAGCAATCACTCACCAACGTAATGTCCCTTTCCTTCTCTGAATGGGGGTCCGATTGGCCCTTTCATCATGGGCTGCATGTACTTCATGTGGGGCATGGGGGGGTAGCCTCCAGCAAGAGCACGCGCCCCCAGCATCAGTAGCACACAGACAGGAGCCAACAGCATGGTCACCAGCATCCCAGGCTCCAGATGTCACACACAAAGAACTGGAGACACAAACAGAAGAGGAGAGGATACAGAGTAAGTGAAAGTCTTTTATTTTGAAATCATCACAGGCGTATGATGGGTATTTACACCCACAGTGATAATGAGTTATGGAAGCAAACTGGTCATTATACTTTATTGCATCTTAGCCTAGTTTACTAAACAATTCACAATACCACAAATTGGTGGAAAAAAACACTTCATTTACTACAATACTTAATAATTTGCCCTTGGGAAACACGCATTTGCTGTTTACGACCTGCAATTACACAATTACTCTACTACAAGCAATTTGAAGTAATGCAGGGATATTAAATCTCATCTGCTGTGAAGATTTGTTTTTAGTTTTATTAGTTTGTCTGTCTGCAAGCTTAGTATGTTTTGGCCAAGCCAGCAAAAGGCATTATGGTTAAAGGAGACTGAGGAAGCAAAAAATAACAGTTTCTTGCTTCGAAGCAGAGAAAGCAGAAGATACCAAAGCCCAGATATAAGTCGCTTAAAGGTTAGATGACAGCATACATTACTTTATGGACAGTCAATGTCCAAACATGAGGTGCAAACATGTGCAAATATAAGCACATGTCTTTGCTTTCAGCTGCAGCTCTGTATGTGGTAAATGTTTAGTTGGGTTAATATTTGGCCCTCAGAACCTGTGACAGGCAGATCTGTTGACTTTAATTTACTTCAGGAAGAAGTGACCACATCACCCTCTGCCAAATATTTTCATAACCGTGGTCAGGTGCGGACAGGAAACCACCAGAGGATGGTTGTGTGTTTGTCTATCCTAAGTGAGCAACTGTAGGTGTGCAGAACTGGCATTACTCGGTGAAATGATGTGTGAAAAATGGCATAAATTTCCACTTCAACGCCCCCCTGAGCTGTTTTCGTTAGCTCTCTTTGCATTGATGCCTGTCAGGAGTTATTTTGTGATGACTGTGGGATGCAAAATGTAATCTCAGCCTCAGCCAGCTCCTGTTTGAATGCCAGAAATGTCACGCTGATATCAGGCATGGAAATTGTGTGAGGAGAGAAAATTGTGCGCGGCAATGAAGTTTCTCTCCATTAACCTGTCAGGAATATTCTGATATAACCAACAGTTACACAACTACACAGCAAAGTCCAACCAGTAACACATATAGGTGATATATATGGAAAACCCAAAGACTGTGTAAAAGAAATGTACATTGACTCCATTAGTTGTATAGAAGTCTATGAAAAAATGACTACTACTACCTACTTCTCACTTGCGTTACTATCTCTGTAAACATTTTTGTGGTTATCACTTTCGCTTCACAGCAAGAGGACCGCAGGTTCGAATCCGGCTTGTGGTTTTTCTGTCCGCTAGGTTCTCTCCAGCTTCCTCCAAAGACATGCAGTTTAGGTTTAATTGGTGACTTTACATTGCCCATAGGGGTCAATGAGAACATGAGTGATTGTCTGTCTCTATGTGTCACCCCTGTGATAGTCTGGCAACCTGGCCAGGGTGTACCCCGCCTCTCGCCCAATGTCAGCTGGGATCGGCTCCAGGCCCCTAAGACCTGAATTCAGATAAGCAGTTAAGGATAATAAATGAATGAATTGATGAACGAATGGGAACATTTTCCTAATAGTAGTCTCAATTGCAAACTTCAAGTCTTTTTCAACACAGTGCAATGTTTATTATGTAAATGATGGTCCCATTTAGAGTAAAACAGACAATAAAGCAGGGTATGCTTTAGATTAGTTGGTCCAAGTCAGTCCTCTACAGGTCATGTTGCATCTGTCACTCAAACTGCAATCAAACTGCACTGGAGGCATTTGGAAATGGACTGATTGGAGCGTTCACAAGTGACTAAATGAACCATAACAAGGATTTAACTTAACCAGATTCTGATTGAAACAGACTAAACATGGGGCTGTGAAAAGCCTTCATTTCTGCTTATTGACTCTTACTTATTGTGGTTCATTAATATAAAGCAGCACTAAGTGTCACTCTACAGTGCTGTAGCGGTGGAGGAAGCTGCAGTGAGTCTCCAGCTTCCCATCCCTCGTCTCTGCAGACAGTGCGGATTGGGACCGTGAGAGGAGAGTTCGTTGAAAAGATAACGAGGAACAGCAGTCACTTAAACATGAGTCGACATTCTCTAATTTAAAAATCACATCATCTTATGCACAGCAGCTAATTGCTAGCAGGGATCTGGGAGTAATCTGGGAGAGACTTCAACCCACACGTACTTAGAGAAAGGTGTGTTCATTGCCACCATGTGTGTGCAGAGATCAGGTCTGCTTTACAGCTTTGCTCTTACCCGCGTCTGTGATTGTTTAGCACCCGCATAGCTAGGTAGTCAGATTCCTGTTTTACAGTCATTTACCAAAGTGTTCTCTGGGTTTTTGAGGAAGTTTTTTTGTCATTAGTCATAAGTCTGTATGTGTCTGCGGTATCTGTTGCTGCTTGTTTATGTTGCGTGTTTGGAGTCTCTGCCAGGAAGAATTAAAGACCACCTCTTAAATGTTCACACCAAAACTTAATCTACGAATAATGAAGAAAGCAAAGATGTCAAAAGAAATAAACAGGAGAAGGAGAGAGCAGTATTGGTGGGGCAGTGTTTGGTGGTTGGCCGACTTGCTGGCTGGCTGGCAGGGAAGCTCGTCTGGTATGGGGGTCTGTGGTTTTGGTGCAGATGTAATTTAGCAGGCGGCTCTGGATGGCCACCATTCTGCAGGCGTCAAACTCTCTCTCTGGAACCAGAGCGACACACACACTCAGACCTAGAAGCTGTGCCTGAACAGGGATCAGACACAGACACGCGGTTCACAGACCTCCACAATCTGTTTATCAAATGTTTTTGTTCAAAAAGCTCTGCAGACGTTGTTAAAAAATCTCACGCAATCCTTTCTGGCTGGCCACCGTGAGCCACTGCTGGACCGAGACTCGTACACGGTCTCGCACACAAGAACACCCACGTAACACAACACACACTCCTGGTATGCATGAGAACACAATATAGCTCTGGTGAGCGGTTATGCGCGGTGTCTTGAAAATGCTAAAACTCGTTAACTTTCCCACATTTTCACGTAAAATCAGTCCATTCAAAACAAACCGTAACAAAAAGGAGAGAGCAGAGGTAATGGTGAATCAAAGCCTCCCCAAGCCATTAAACATGAGCAGCATCCAGAGTTACAGTGAAAATGCCTCGTCTGGCAGGCCCGGTGACACTTTATATAAAACAGATTTAGCTGAAAAAAAGCAATCACCACCCACATTACGGTAACGGATCCAAAAATACACAAAGAAAGAACGAGCGGAACAGAAGAGGAGCAATAATGAGGAAGTAAGAGAGAGTCTGACCCTTGGGTGTACAAGGGCAGCGCCAACTCCATCAGGACTCTCTTACTGTCAGCACTTTGCTGTTCAAACTTCCAGGCAGCTGTTAAATAGCTGAGCTATGACATCCACATCCATGGGAAAACGGGCCCAGGATAAAGACATGTAAGACACCCAGCCTGAAAGAGTCTGTCATTGGACATTTGTGTAGTACTTTGGCATCTCACCATGGTCATTTTGCATTTCCCTGTAGTCACTGTCATTACTTTGTAGTTATTTTGCATTTCTCTTTGGTTGGTTTGCATGCCTTTTGGGTTGTTTGGTGTCTCTTTTGAGTTGTTCCCTGATTTTTCTTGGTTTCTTTTCATCATTTGGTGTCTCTGTAGTTATTTCTGAGTCCTTTTTTGGTACTTTACATCTCTTTTGAATCTAATTGTAATCATTTGTAGTCTCTTTCTATTTGTTTTACTTCCCCCTGTAGTCATTGGCATTTCTTTGTTGCTGTTTTGATCCCATTTGGGTTGTTCTTAGTGTCTCTTTTCAGTTGTTTGCATCTTTTGTGTGTTCTGCAGTGCTTTGTAGTCATTTTGTACCTCCCTGCAGTCATTTTTAGTTTCTCTGTAGTTGTTTTGTGTTTCTTTTCATTGCTTTCCCTTTTGGGTTGTTGTATTGGGTATTTTAGGTTTCCTTGTGTCGCATTGTTATTATTAAGTGTCTCTTTGTAGTTGTTCTGTGTATCTTTTTGGCACTGTGCATCTCTTTTATGTCTCATTGTAATCATTTTAGGCTCTTTCTATTTGTTTTGCATCCCCCTGTAGTCATATGTCATTTATGTAGTTGTTTTGTGTTTCTGTTTTAGTTGGTTTACCTTTCTCTCTGTTGTTTGCATCTCTTTTGAGTTATTTTGCATAGTTTTTAGTCATTTGCCTGTAGTCGTTCTGTCTCTTTTTTGGTCATTTTGCATCTCATTATGATAATTTTGCATTTTTTAAGTTTTTGTATCACTTTATCACACAAGTTTTGTCTTTTGCAGGTAAAAATACTCTAAGGTGCTGCAGATGTTTCAAGAACTCCTAAACTTCACAGAATATGAAGAAGCTGCTACTGTCCAAAGCGTCCTGCCATGTTGTGGCATCCACAATGACACAGATATTATACAGATTACTGCAGCACAAAACATTATAGGACCCCATCAAATACAGCCTGAGATGCAGTTCTCTTAAAGCAGTGCTTTTTTTCTTAAAACTGCTTTTCTAATGTTACTGTATTTCAAAAACAAATATCGGATCATATTTGATATCAAAAGCCTCTGAAAGGCCTTCCAGGCTCATTCAAAAATCCATCCACCCATCAGACACATGTTGGCAAGAGCACATAATGAAGATAGACAGACATCCGACTTAACAGATCTGTCTCCAAACCACCTGGTAATCTGAGTCAAGGACACAAACCATACCTGACGCTCGCAGCCTTTCTCAAACATGTGTTGGATGCCATTTTCACAGAGTCTAAATGGTAATCTGCGAAGGCTTCAGGCCGCCAAAACAGACTCAACAGCCTCCAAACCCAAACTCAGCAGCATCTCAAGTGGCCTGCGCAGACAGGCAGAAGAGACACAGACACCGCGGCTGAGTGCAAGCCAAGCACACACTTCCCTAACTGCTCCATCTGCCCGCTAATGAAATCAACAGCGCTGGGGAGGTGGGGTTAAAGGTGCTCTGCCTCCACTTCCCTTAAGCGGTACATGTGTGGATCCAGACTGCCAGGCATTTCCTAAACCACGTGCCACAGAGAGATTATAGGTACAGCGAGTGTAAGGATTCTGTGTCATGGAGGGAAGAGGAGGCGGCTGTTTCTGCGGTGAACATTTGAGCTGCTCCTTGAGTGGAGGAATCATCACCTGAACATCGTGTACCAGCTTTTACAGAAACACCAAATGGTTCAACAACAACCAAGGTCCACAATGGTTGGATAGTTTAGTTACGACCACGGGCCTCACAGACAACTGCACTTAAAGACCTGACCGCATATTTTAGCTGATTCATCCAATTTTGACAAACCTCAGCCAAAACCATGACCTCAACCATTCCTCACTGTTACCATGAACCCACATGGGTGGCCAGCTGTTATTCAACCACAGCCATCTTCTTTTACCAAAACCCTCTTCTTGTAAATTCAGCAGTGAAAATGTTGGAAACTTCCCTTTTACAGCAAGAATGCATTTCCAGCACTAAAGAGGATAAAAAAAAGGCACCCTAAAAATAGACTAAATATATACATCTGTGGTTTATTATTCAATTTGTAGTCTAGACATACGAGTATTAACAGATTTTACAGATTTGCAGCACAAACCCATGCACCTGCGAACAGTGAGGAAACTTTAAAAGCATAAGAAAACAGGCCAAACATTGCTAAGGTATCACTTCCAGACAACACAGAGCTCTACTGACCGCTGACCTGTGTGAACGCCTTGTTTTACGTACCAAAGAGATTGAGCTGAAGAGGGAGAAAGTGAGCACAGTAGTTACACAACATGCTGGCGGCCACAGCCACACAGCCCCTACTGAGTCTGAGAGTGTGTGTGTGTGTGTGTGAGGGGGAGAGGAAATTGAGCGTGTGCGGTTTTATTTAGAGAATCACCTTCTTTTGAATGAGGTAATCCCTCCTTCAGCCTGAGTGGCACTTGGACCATTACGCCTTTCCGGTGTCAGCTCACTGCATAATATTTGAGTAGTGGTCACAGTTTTAGGTGGCTTTGAACGCACCCTGTATTACTCATCAACACTGTGCAAATAAGCACTGGGGAAACAGTATGGCTGTTCACATAATGCGTCCATGTGTGTGAGAAAAAAGTGGCCGCAAAGCTAATGCATATATGATGAGACATTAACATCTGTTACTTCAGTTGCAAGCAGCTGGAAAGTGTGTGTTGAGGGTTTTGTTTGGTTGCTACTCAGGAAAATATTGTCCCTTCTGCACCGCCACAATAAAAGCTCCTGTGTTCTCTCAGTAGTGTTTACACTGAATCATTAGGGAATTATAGAGGAGTCATTAGAAATACTGTAAATCATTATTTTGAATGTCGAGACATGATGTACACTGTTTATATTTCTACTGCTACATGCTGATGCATGCAGTATTCAGTATATAAACTCACTTATATACACAACAAAGTTTCCATCCTTTAAATAGGCTAGTTCTGCAACTATTATTTTCATTATCCATTAAAGGTATAATATGCAGGATTTTCCTGGAAAACAATGCATAGACTGATACAAAAATCATCGCATCTGATCCACTAGAAGTGTGTGGTGGCATCTGTATCTGTCCTCTGTCTGCATTTTCTCTTTTGTTTCCAGTTTGATGTGTTCACAACATTTCTGGGCATCACTCTTTTCGGCATTAAACTACAAAAATAGCGTTGAAAAACACAAATATAGCAAGTGGAATACCATCAACAAAGCTTGTTCAAACTAGAGTCAATCTGGGGTTTGTTTTTAATTTCATTAAGACAAAGAATAGCTGAAAATCTTCACAATTTAGAAACTTTTTTTCAGCTTTACTGGACAGTGACAGAGAGTATGGATGGGGGAATGACCTCTGGCTGGATTCGAACCTGGGTGCTCCAAGGCAAGGACTCAGACTTATCCATATGCTTTCTATCAGTGAGTTACCAGGACGCCCTAATTATTTATCATTTACAATTTTTGTTGTTGATGCCTATTGATAAAAACAGCAGCTTGCATCTTTCTCTTAACTCTCCACTTTCATATCAGGCACATTTCTGCTCCCAGTCAAAGTATTGTCAACTTGAGTTGTTCTGGATGCAAACAAGACTCCAAAGAGCATAAAAACATGAAAAAGCAGCATGCAAAAATCTCCCCCCTCACTGAAAACGATTACAAAGTTGCCCAAGGGCTGCTGAAACTGTCCGACTGGGACCTCTTGTGGCTGTATGGGAGCAAATCCCTGAAGCATCAGATATGCTGCTATTGTTGTATGTTTTCAATCATGTATGGGTACAATTTCTCCATATATACCTTTGTCCATGCAGGTTATATTACTGTAAGGTATGTATGTGGCTTATCAGAGGGAAACAGAAGAGGATGGAGAGTCGAAGAGTCTTCTCCCAGCCCAGCACACTGACACACACACCTCATCCATCTTTCTCTCTCTCTGGGTAGTAATAATGATGAAGCATTTATCTGCACTGCTGATGACACTTTACACAGGCTCAAGCACAGGTGCATGCGCACACAATCACGTCCTTGTTTTTCATGAATCTGTCACGCCTGCCTGTGTCTGTCATCCGTCTTGCTTGTTGTCAACCTGAGGATTCCCTTAAAACAGCATGACTGATTATGCACCACCGGCTTTCAAATGCATCCGTCTTAATGTGAATGCAAAGAAGCAAAACAGACAATGACGGTCAAAAATGTACCACGGGTGAACTGGAGACAGGGTTGAAAAAGGCCTTGCTTTGCTTCAGGAGGTTAAAAAACCCTCATAAAATAAAAGAGTCTCATCAATTCAAGAAAAGGGTACCTGTGGAGCAGGGCTGTGTTTTCCTAACATCCCTGAAGGTTGAAGCGGGTGAGAAAAGGGTTGAGAGGGCTGAGTTTATGCTGATGGAGTGGTTTAAGAGGGACGAGGGAGTATAAAAAGGAAATAGGGGGTGTAGGTAAAGAGTGGAGGGGTGAGACAGGTTGGGAAGAAAACATGGAGAGGGGAAATGAGTAAAGAGGTCAGACAGAGGGTTTTTGTTTCTTGATGACTTCATTCAGAGGAACACGTTTAATACCCCTGGGCACTTATCTAAGTGCAGAAGCAGACATGCTAATCATAAGACGGGGGGTGATGTATCGTGCATATGAAAGCTTGTGTGTAAAGCAGTCAACGTGAGGCTAATTAGTCACAGAATTATTAACCTGTAGGACCTCACACATGTACAGTGGCATGTGAGTTTTAAAAGGGACCCTTTTTTGCTCCTAGTAATAGCCTCAAGCTAGTGAAATTACAATATATTAAGCAGTCTGGCTCTACCGATCCATGCTCTATCACCTCATCTTTCAGTGAAGCAATTCAGATCAAGACACAGCCAAGGAAGACAGAGTGGAAGCCTGCATAACATCCAGACTATAACCCCTGACCTGCCGAGAAGCAGCAGTTTGGGGGAGCTGAGAAAGCAAGAGTCTGCAGGCAGACAGACGCAGCTATACCTTTCCGGCTGACCCGTCGGTGCACCTAAACTCAATATGAGCGGCTGATTAGGTAATTGAAAGAGTAAAAAAAATAATCTCATAACATTTGGCGATCTGCTTCCACTTTTCTAGAGTAATAAATGTTCAGCAAGACAGGTCACTGAAAGCACACATCCCCGCTTTAAAAAAACGGATTTTACTGGTTCTGTAACATCATGTGAAAAATTGATTCAAAGATAGAGATTTATGGATTAGAAGAAAACAACCGTAAAGGGAATTGTGTGTTATCCTCCTGCAAATCAGAAAGAATGCTCCGTCTCTCCCTGCCTCGTAGGTCTCGACTGGCAAACTCAGCTCTTCTCTCTCCCTCTCATGTTCCTCTTCTTCTCTCCTCCTTAAGCCTCCCGCTCTCCGCTCCGCTCATTGCTGGTGTGAATACTTTTATTGTGTGCTGCCAAGGCCTGACCAAGCAAAGGCGTTTCTCTTTCCCTTGTTAGTCCACTGGTACTGACATATACGCAAGTCTGTGTTATTCTTAATTAACATGAGAGAAAACGTCTCGGGAGAAGAACAGAAAAGAGCAAATGGGAGTGAGCGGGGATGGAACTGATGCTGTTTCCACTCTGGCTCAGTGTATATGCAGTTTAGAATAAAAATGGAATTCATTGTCATTGCTGAAACGATGCATTCAGGTTCTTCTTGGATGATGGCCATGGATTTTTTAACCTAAAATGAAAGCTGTTGCTGGCAGGTTTGATCAGCTAGCTTGCTTCCACTTGTGGTAATGTGGTTAAATGTTCATAGGTAGATATAGAAGATAAAGAAGGGGAAATGTAACCTCACAAAAACATAATGCTATCTAACATTTGGCTAGGATTGTAAGCAAAAAGCAGACCACCACTAGCATCTTGTTTCCAACACAGTAGATATTCTGGTCCTTGGTACTGGGAAAGTAATCTATATCATCCCCAATGCACTGATGACAAGCCCTAACTGTAGGCAGGAAGCTAGTTAGCTGGGCATGCTAAGTTTTGCAGCTTATAGTACATTATAGCAGGTAAAGCCTCAGTTCAAGTCATTCCTGTTGGTGTGTTCACACCAAACACAAAGCAAATTTTACAACGCAGAATGTCTCTAACAATCCAAACTCCGTTAAGAAAACACTTTAATAGCTAATAGCTCAAAAACCGAGCTCAAAAACAAGTGACCACACCAGTGAATCATGATTTCCTCATAATGAGTTTTACAGTGAGCTTTTATCGCAACATAGTTTCACTATTTCCTGACAATGTGTCAAAATATTCATCGTGGCAGTTCATCCAAAGGCAAAGCCGGCTGTGGCGAGGATTCAAGCCCATGTGGAGAGTTTTTGCATTGGTCTATTTACAATCCAGTGCTCCGAAGGTGAGAAATGTTCCGGGGCGCTTGAATAAGGCAACTAAACCCAGAACAATCGCACACCATCAATTGTTCCATTCTTTTAGGCCAAGACTGGAAAAAATCCCAAGCTGCACGTAGTTGGGGCAGACTTCCAGGAGGGAAAAGCCTAGAAAAGTCCTCCCGTAGTCTGTTTCTATCAAAGGATTCCACAGTTTGACACTCCATGAAAACACTAAGCTAATACAGATCACATTGTAAAGGGCTGCCACTGGTGGAGATGGAGGGAGATGGAAACTTGTGTCGAGGGACGGGGAGAAGAGGAAGAAAAAGAGGAAAGCGCCTTATTGACCGTAAACGAAATGGAAGCAACAGAAGGGGAAGAGAAAGCAAGAAGCCATGAAGGAGACGTGAAGTCATTACGACAGGCAAGAAGAAAGACGGGGGGATGGAGGAAAAAAATGAAAGGGGAGCAGAAAGTAAAAGCTTTAGCTCTTGATCTCCCTGTTGACCCACTTCAGATGCGTGCCCCGCCAATCATCTCACACACTCCTTCCGCTGGCAGCCGAAACCGCTTCACACGTACATGCACGTGTCGCGCACACACAAACACACACATCAGTTGGCAGCAAAACAGAGAGGGAGGCCTATTTTTCTGTCCGAAATGGAGAGAAGTGGAGAAAGAAAGAGAGGTAGAAGGGAGATTATAATTTAATAAGGGGCAGGAAATCTTGGTCAAATCCCCCTGAAGGAGCTGAAATGCCTCCGTGCTGGAGGCTACTGGACTGTAGTCTGACTGGGCTCCATGTGAATGGGCTTCTCTGGCACAGGCAGCAGGGCAGACGACCAAAAAAGTAGACAATAGGCCAGGAAGAGAGAAATCCCACTATACCATGGTTTGGAGCCATATTCCTATATCAAATATTGAACAGGGCAATTTGTAAATCCATAGTATCCGCTGTGTGATTTCTGCTGGATCCACACTGATGAATGCTGTGGTTCACGTGTAAGTGAAAGAGGCTCAATGCTCTGAGAACTACAGTGCAAAAACAGAGCTGTAGTGACCAGTTACAGGTCCCATATTGCAAAAAAAGTGACATTGCCATGGATTTCTATATTTCCATATTAATACTGTGAAAGTATCAAAATGCTCAATTCACAGAGAAATGCATGCAGTCCATATTAAGAAACTAGGCTTTGATACAACCCTTCCGGACTATTGTTTAATTGTTATGTCACAACTATATTATATACAGGCAGAAAGTGCTGTTTCACTCATTCTCTGGCTGCAATGATGGTGCAGAAATAACAGGAATGCCCATGTGGAAGACCCGGAAACACTGACCACAGCAGGCTGGACTTTTTCAGGGAGAAGAACATTAAAGCGTGTAAACATGCTTTGTAGGAACCCCAAAAGTAACCAACATGAATTATCATGCTAGCTAGCATGATAATTAGCTTAATTAGCTCAATAGGCCCCCTCTAACCCCAAGGACGCCACCAGTGGATTTCCACCTAAAAGTAAAACAACATAACCTATAGGTGGCATTACCAGAATAATATAAAACTGACATTTAAAAAAAAAAAAATCTTGATTAGACCTGACCACGATCGTGTGGAACCAGGAGTGCAAGCTAGAAATGAAGTATTTTTACTTCAGTACTTGACTTTGTGGTACCACCATTGAAATGTATCTGTGACATGCATGGATTAAGTCAGCAAACTGTTTGCTAAAATTAGCAAACTAACATTAGCCCCCATAAGCTATTGGTCATACCAGACCTTGTAGGGCCAAAGCAGCTAAACCCCTCAGTGAGTATCGAAATAAGCATCTTAATACATCTTACTCTCCTTTTCATTTCAAAGAAGAAGATCTTCCTTTTCATCCATCAAACCCATAATATTCTTACTTTAAAACAAAAACAAAAAAATACCAGTGAAATGACTTTGTTATAAGAAAACCACTAAATTTGAGTAGCTGCAATTACCCAGGCCAATGTGAAGCCTGAAGCTTCTTCTTGACTTTCTTGTCTCCAATAAAAAGGATAAATTAAATGCATTGTGGGTTTTAGAAAAAGGAGCAACAAGGAAATGAGCTTGCAAGTGAACTTTTATTGCTCGAGGTCTCAGTCAGTGTGACGCAGGGCCACAGAGGATGGGATGACAGAGAGCTGCTGTGAGTTCTTGGACACCATCACAATTATGTTGCTGCCTTTCCAATAGCGTGTGGAGGCAGGGGTTAGAGCAGTGTGTGTATTTGCACTTGGGAGTTTTTATATAACACCTAACATAGCTGGGGATATCAGGTCACACACACAGTGCACCCTCCTCCATCACTCTTCTAGTCTTTTTTTCTCTGCTCTCGAGGGCAGACGGAAATTTGCTGAATCCCTCTCTGCTCAGAAATCACTTGTCCCCTCTTCTACCTCACACTATGTTTTAAATGGATGGTTTGAATCCCAGTTGAGGACCATTTACTGTTCATTGGCCCCCGTTTGATTGATCACTCACTTAAAACGCCGCTGACCCCAGCAGGGTGTTTCAGTCTCCGGAGCTAGCCAGCTGAAAAGAGCCCACAAAGCACCTCAAACACACATGCATGCATATTAACCAGACCACCAGCATACAGTGTAGGTATAGCCCCCTCTGACTGTGGTCCCCGTTGAAGCCCACCCCACCCATCAGGATCAATGCAGGTCTTTATTAGCTGCTGGCTAAGAGCGCTCGCTGTGTAAGAGGACCCTGCCAGTTCTGGCCTCACACCTCCCAAAATCCACTGCTGGGCTGTATAAACATGGCTCTGTGAGTGTGTGTGTGTTTAATATTCTGTCTATATAGTTGTTAAGATGGTGTTAAGTTGTAAGATTTCAGTGAAAGAAAAGAAAGATATGATAAAGGAGTAAAAAAAAGGGATGACAGCCATCAGCAAACTGCCTCTCGACATCCAGTCTTATAATGCAATCATTTTCCAAGACACTCTGAGCAGCAGGGTTGTTGAAACAACGGCGCAGTGTCAATGGAGCAAGCATGTGATAAGTGGGACTTTTACGGTGGCTACATCTGTGCAGTCATATTCAGTCTGCTTTTTCTAGTATGAAACACATAAAGAAGCTATTTGGCCGCTGACGTGCACCCACGAGGCCATGTAAAAACTGTGAGAAAACCGAGCGAACGCATCCCGTTGGAGTGAGAGTTATGAAGGTTATAAGAGCCACCAGAGAGCAGCACAGGTCAGACCAGACAGTATTAAGAGCTCGGGGAAGTAGGAGATACTCTGGAGGGGAGGAAGTCACGTGGAGGGCTGGGCTCGGGCCCAGCCTTAATTCACACTAAAGCATGTTACTGGATTTAGTATGTGATTTTGTACAGTCTGCATTAACTTCTACCTGCAGCTCTACAACACATGCAAGCAGACATTGCATATATACATTTAATCATATGAATACTTGCACAGTATCAGTGAAGATAGTAATAAGGGAATTGCCGGAGGTCAAAGATGGCTGTGGTCTGAGCATGAATGTAGGAAGTAGGTGGGTGGAAGTAGAGAGGAGGCCTCTGGTACATTTTGGAGTCTTGGCTGGTGTAATCCCATCGCAAATGTTCTCAAGTGATGAATTTGGATGCAAAGCTTTCCAGAGTTTATTACATTGCCAGATTGCTTTGAAGGTAAGCAGACCTTATATGTTGCAGCTGCGTACTCTCCAGTACATGGTACCTGGATTGTTTTTACAACAGGCCGCTCTGTTTGAAAAAGTTAAAAACATGAACCATTCATCTATCAATACATACAGCATGGTTTCATTAATGTAGCTTCTCATAGTAGTAGTCACTGAGCTCCAAGATCATTTAAAACCATTTCTTTAAATACAGGTCCCACATATAAATGTTCATTAATAAAAAAGTTTTAAGAATGTAATAAAAAAAAGCTAGCCACTGTAGTTTTTACCAAATGTTTCTCCAGCAGGAGTAACCTGTGCATTTGTTGGAGACTATTCTTAGTTGTGGATTAATACACATTTGGTACATTGATGAGTATTTGGGCAGCAGGATGCAGACAGTGGGACAAAGTTTTCCCCTTAATCGCATCATCCACATCCACACTAGCACCATAGAAATTTGCATGGGCCCCTGCACCTCCTTGGCAATTAAGTATGTAACACCCAACTCTAAGAGTTAGCATAGATTTTTTTAGCGACTTCCAGCTCAATGTTTTGGTTTTTCAGCCCACAGTAAGCTGCTAACAACTCAACCTGTATGCTCCCTGTTCAAAATCAAGTTAGAGATTAGCTGGTGAACATTGTGCAGCATTAAGCACCCGAACAGCTCGATAAAAACACTAAAACTACCTCACAGAAGTAATAGACTTCCCCTTGTGGAAGTATACTGTGTTCTCCAGGTCAGTCAATTAGAAACAGGCCGATATGCAAACTTGGCAATGTCATAATAAACTTCAAAATGAAAATAATAAGAAAAAAATGCCAGCAACAGCCAACACACTCATTAAGATATCTGAAATCATATTTGGATTATTTATAGTCATTAACTTAGAGATTCCTGATTTTAGACAGAAGGCAAATTGGACGTGCTGTTTGCTCATTTTCTTGTGATCCAGCACGGCTCTACAGGCGTGTTTGTTAAATGTCAAGGAAGGAAAAGCAGAAAGAAACATGTCGGTTTGCCAAAAGCACCGCGTCTTGTTTCAATAATCACACTTTGTACGCTCAAGAGGAGGAAGCGAAAAAAAAGTAGCTGAATGAGATGCTGCAGATCTGCAGCTGGGCCAAGACAACAGAAACACAGCCGCCAATATAATGGACTTACTGTTTCAAAAATAAAGGCAGCGATACAAGTCGCACTGGCGAACACAGGCCATAATAATAACGTTTCCATGCTTGTTTTTACTGCAGAATATATGTTATATCAACTTGACACAATGGTGTTACAAATAAATGCCGCAACTGTCTTGGCTGTCCCTTCCATCCTGTGCATTATCTGTTGTGTTGGTCCAAACCCAGGCGGATAAGACAGAGGAGAGGTGCAGATATTGGACAGTGGAGTGTGGGAGGTGAGACGGAGGAAGAGAAGAGGGATAAATCAGTTCAAGCCTGGAGCAGGACAGGGGAAGCGTGCCTCTTAGATACAGGGTTTAACTCTAAATTTCCTCCCCAAAAACTTATCTCTTTCCCTCTCTCTCTGACACTGAATCTCCCTCTGACCTTCCTTCCCGTCCTGTCAACACCCCTCCGCTCTCTTGACACTAATCGCGATCGGGGTGACTCCCTGTTCAGTTCCCCTGTGTGTGATTGATTTCAACGGGGCTCCTTTTTATATTAAAACCAGATCTCCTCATTCTCTGTGTCTTATCTCCATAGCGCAGTCATCAGGAGGTGATCAGAGACACAATGGAATGTTCCAGTTGCTATGAGACAAGATATAATGGCGATCAAAGGCGGCGGGAGTCTACATTGTCAGTCTGGGACAGTTTAGGGGGACCGAAAGCTGGCTGCACAGCAATAATGCAAACTTGTATAATCTGGAATGCCTGCATGCTATATGAGAGACTGTATACCCTAAGTATGATTCAGTTTAGTGGAAAGGAATTATTTGCACATCTGTTACTGCTGTAAACACCAAAAAATCAGGACAAATTTACAGTTAATGGGCTGTAAAAGTGTCTGGTCTGCTCCCCAGAATGTCAGGTTTGAGCGCTGTTCATCAGGAAGGAGGAAAAAAAAGAGAGCTTTTAATGACAACAAACATTCAGATAATTGTGTAGTGTTGAATGAACTCCATTTCCTTGTTCACCTGCCTCATGGAATTCCTGCAACTCTGCCAAGAGCCAATAAAACGGTACATTCAACCTTTGCGAGGCTAGACGCAATAATAACCTTCTCATTATGCATTATGTGGCAAATGGCTGAAATTAAGTGGAAACGCTGAAGAATTCTTTTTCTGTTTTTGAACGTTGGGATCTGTGCTCTGCACTTTAATCAGATCATATCAGTCTATCTAGCATGACGGAGCAGCAGTTTGGGGAGGTTATGATAAGACTACATCAGTCTGCATGAATCTAATTGTTCATTAAGAGCTGATTCTCAAGATCTGATATGTGTTTATCTCCAACCTGGCAGCCAGAAGAAGGGGACATTCTTGAGAGTCTGGAGTTAGTTTAGATTGATGGGCCCTCGCTTAGATAATCACCAGACCAAAGGAGGGCTGAAGCAGCTTCTTTGTCTCCACTTGGCAGCCCGAGGGAACGGGAGGATTGGTGGGAGGAATATGAGAGTTAGAGAGGAATAAAACTTACACCACAGACATGAGAATGAGACACATCCTTGGACACTAGAGGAGCTGTGGGGGAGGATGGGGTGACGCTGAGAGGCAGCAGAGGCCAGCCTCCTTAAACTAGACTCTTATCCAGAGCAAATAAATCAAAACAGACACAGAGACTGATGCTGTTGTCTTTTCAGGCACAAGGTGCACAAAAAAGAAAAGAAACAGTCTGGACCTTTTAAACATCAGGGTGATGTAGCTTTTTTATGTCTGGACACATTTTCCTCTTTAAAAGCAGTTAAAGTGACTATTTCTTTGTTAATTATAGACCACTTTGCTGCTTGTGTGTAAAAGGGTTCATTCATGAACCCACAGAGAATTATCACCCAACTCTGCATCCTCATTCTATGGCATTTTATTGTGATTTACAGCTAACAGTTTGGGTTTTCCAACCCTGAACAGGCAGCTAAAACACTACCTGCTCAGTGGCAAACAGCAGAAATAAAAAATAAGCAATTAGCTGATGAATAAAGTGTAACATTTAACAGCTAAACAGACAGATATTTTGGTTGGTGGGGACCAAAAATAGAACAAAAAGAAAAGTGAATATTGCACTTAAGTTCCCCAAGTTGCCCGAAACACAACTCATACAATAGTTAGCATGGTAAGCTACATTTAAAAAAAAATTAATATACCTGTGTTGTGTCTCTGGGACTTCCTAAAACTAGATATTTAGCCAAGGGGAGCTGTCTCCTGTTCTGTTCTCCTTGGCTTGCATTGGGTCTTCTTGTCACTTTTTGGATAGGCTAACAAAACCATAACCTAAAAAGTTGTGTATTAAGTTCATCTTCACCTTAACCCCAAGATTAAACGTACAGGAGTCCTGCTTTTAGCTTCACTCCATAAATGCCCACTCAGAGCACAGGCTCAGAAGGTCACGGTGCTTGCAGAATTGTGCCGTGCTATTTCCTGCACAACAACGCCCATGTGCATAAAATACCAAGTGTTATGGTTTCCCTTGTGTTTCCAGCTTATTTACGCTGCCCCCAAATGGCAAAAAAAAAACAGTTATTGCAGGTTTAATAAGTCACGGAAAGCTTAATTACTGTGCATTCATTTCAGCACAAGAAAACTTCTGTGCAGTGTGACACACAGAGTTTCTAATGTGGAAGATTAATAAAGAGTGAAAGGTATACCTCCATGAAGTCATATTCAGTCCTTCCAGTGAACTAAACCTCTCCAGGGGTGGGAGTCTCTGCTGTGTTATTACTCCAAACAAACCTAAATGACCGACCCGCCAAAATAAGGAATGACAGGGATGAGAGGGGATTTGAGGGAGAAGTGGGTGTTGAGCGACCTCTTTCACCGGGTTTGTTTACAAGTTGTCGGTTGGCAAATAAGAGTAAAGTGGAGAGAGGCAGCACCGGGCCAAGTGCGGTCAGAGCGCTGCGGGTGGGTAATGGTGAGTCAGATTAGGTTGGCTGCACAATCCTGCCCGGCTGAGGAAGATGCCTCCAATCTACGTGCAAATGTGCGAGTGAGATCATCGATGAGAAAATGTGTAATTTCCTCTGGGATACACCCATGTTAATGATCTGTCAAATTTTACATAAGGCAGACTTTATGTTCTGTTAAGCACCTGATACTCTAACAGCTACACGGCTCAGTCAGTTCAGCAGTGATTTATCTGATGCTTCCTCGCGGCAGTCTTTTTATTTTATTCTCCAATAAAAGGTACAGACAGTGTGCCATTCTAACTGTCACAGCAAAAGATATCATCTCCAGACTGATTAAGGGACTTGAACAGCTTCCACCGAGCCAAGGGAAGTCCAGACTGACTTCCAACATCTGACGCAGCAGCTTGATGGCAAGAACGGCAGAGACGCCAAAGACAAAGAAGGAAAAGAGAGGTAGGCAGAGAAAGAGAAAGCTGTTAGAGTTCTTTGGGTGACACAGCGCAGGCCGCTGCGGGAAACCTCAGCTCCTTCATTCACTGTGGTCTGAGAACATAAAAAGCACCACACCGTTTGATCTGTAGACTTGAATACGTCTCACAGCTTCATAAAAAAATAACACAGCTTTGGAAACCATATTCCCCAATTATTCCCCCATTAACCCCCACTCCCTCTTTCTACCTCTTTCCCTCCTTCCTTCCATTCCTCCCACATTAGCGATTCTGTCTTTGATATCAAAGTGGAATGAAGATTAAAGTCTGGGTGAGGGGAAGAGGTGCGTGGTATGGGGCAGCTCGGCACTTTGCCACAGCTTTAGATGGAGCTTGATCCATGGAATTATTCGCCCTCTGTCTGCCCACCGTTAGTGACCGAAGATGGCTGGGAAATGAAGAAAGGCTTTTGTTTCCTCTCCTCCAAGCTGACATACTTAACACATACGCGACATACTCCGTTATCCAGTCACACCTCACACTCTTAACATCTCCGGAAGGATTTAAAAGTCTGTGTCTGGGAGGAATGTGACTCAATAGCACTGGAAAAGCAAGAAATGGCTAAGCTTCTCTTTGAACTTCCAGTCTGCTTTCCATTTCTACACATTTTAACCGGCATGTGCCCACCAGCTACGCATCTGTCATTCAAAACCCACCATATCACTACATCTGCATCTCTACATTATCACTTCCAACTGAGCAGACACTATAACCCCCCGTGACCTGGGAAATGTCACAAATTATAAAGCAGTTGGAAAGGTCAAAGGGTCAGATCCTATGTCAGTCACTTAGAAGGATCATGTTTGTTACCCTTGTCATTCAAATCTATGCAGTGCAGAGTGGTAAACATTGCATTTTTTGCAAGTCTTTCATTGTCATATGATTTCAAGATGTCTGTCACCAAGAAATGATGTAGACAGCGTTCCCATTTCCATTTATGGTATGTTTTCAGTGGCCTTACCCTAATTAGGGAGGGGAATTTTATAAGCGGGCTAATTAACATACCATCACTCCTAAAAGCTGACAGTCAGAAAACACACTAACATGTCCGAATGGTTGCTAATTATGGTAGAAAATCTGTTAATGTTTTATTTATTCACACAGTAAGCAAATGTTTAGTTTTCTTCTGTTTTTACTGTAGTTTTCCTAAATGACAAGGCTGAAGGATTCAAAAGAGGTTCAAGAAGGGCAAGAAAAGGTCCTAAAAAACAACAAATATTCAGCCATTACTCTTTCATAAACATATAGAGTATAATAGAAGGGTGCATAGCTTCAGGGTCTGAATAAGAATCTTAAACCTGCATTCTTTCTAATGGCCAGCAGGGGGCGACTCCACTGTCTGCAAACAGAGGTCAGATTGTATAGAAGTCTATAAGACAACCTGGCAATCAGGATAATAGCAATGCATATCTATGGGACTGTGTACATTAAAAGAGCTGTGAACTTTTTTTTGGTTGTTGCCAGTGTTTCTGTCTTAGAACTTGACATTTTCACAGTGTGTTTTCAGTTCATGATGTACTAAAAACATTCTCAAGAGTCGGCTGTTCATTTTTCCCACAAATCACATTCTATTTTAAACATGTTTTATGCAAGCCAAAAGTAGCTAACCAAGCCAGATAGCTAGTGTCAGCTGGTAACTTAATATTGGCCATGCTAATGGCACTTTACCTCACTGGGTTGGTAATCTATGTTACGGTCAGTTAGTAAGATCCACCCACTCATCTAAATAATCACTTCTGACTCCAAAAAAACAAAAAGGCCACGACCAAAATGCCAAACCAGAGGCTTCAAAACTATAGTGGAAAAACCAGTGGGTGACATTCCAGTTATAGTCTTTGCTCTTACATAACCTAATGTAACTATCTACTGAATTCAGGTTCATAAGTTGGTGAACAAACTGTTATAGTGTTTTATTTTATACAGACTTTCTATTAAGCATGTCTTCAACACAGCGATGACATGATTAAATTATATTACCCATAACAAGTATATTTGCACTTGAAAAAGACTATAAGAGTCTAAAGCCAGATGATGGTGGATGGATCAACAAAGTTATTACAATTCATCCTGACGGGGACATGAATGTGTGTCAAGACATTTCACAGCTGTCAAAACCACAAACGCAAATCTGATGGTAGCGCGAGATGGAAAAGTCAGCAGATCACCAAAGTCATGGGGTTTTATTGTCTTGGTAACAATGGATATTTGTACTATATTTCATGGCAATTCATCCAGTAGTTGTTGAGATATTTCAAACTGAACCAAAGTGACTGACAAACCTACTGACTGACATTGTCATCATCCAAGCCATGTCGCCAGCATGGCTTAAAGGCAGATTATCTAATCACTGGCTTTAATAAAATGACATGTGATCAAAGAGTCTTCTCCAAAACAAGTTGAATTACACATGAAATATCTCACCCCATTGGCAGATATTTAGAAGAATAAATAAAAGCGTGCATATTTTGCACTCTACAGGACCTGGAACCAGAGTAACCACTAAAACTCACTCCTAAGTTGCAAAAGAGACTTGGGAACATCATCGTTTTTTGATAACTACTGCCATCACTGACTTCAAAGGAAGAAAAAGGGAGCAACAAGGGGAGTGTTTGCATCAGTGGAAACCCTCAACCAATCCTCTAAGCTACCAGGACCACTTCCATACCGCATTCTGGCTTCCTATCCTCACTGACCTCATAAAACCTCACAGTTGTCGGGTGAAAACAAAAAAGAAGAAGAAAAATGTGTTTTTAGCTTAAAAACCATGCATTTTTATAAGTTATTTAATTGGCTATAAAAAGGTTTCAAGCACCCTGAGGACACATATGGCTACATCAAGTGAAGCAAATATTCATTGGAATATTGACATTTTTGCCCAACAGTGACAATATGCTCACATATAAATGACAACACGTGGTTTCCTCAAACACATGCACTGTAAGAATGAAAGTGTCTGTACTTTTAGCAACTTCATAACAGCAACAGCATGCATACACACTGTTTTCCTATGCAGCACATGTGCCAGAGTGCATCTATGAGAAACAGGGATAGAGAAGGAGATGGGGTTCAGGCTGCAGACTCTGCTAGAGCAATTATCTTGTTCCTCAAACCTGCCATTTAATGGAAATCCTAGGCGTTAGCCAAACTACACGCTTGCTTTTAGGTATGAACCTTCCAACCGATCCACGCCCCCTTCTCCCCCTCTCTCATTCCACCAAATATTTTCATAGGACATCTGACTGCAGTGGCTGGCTATTAGTTCCACAGGTGTGGAGAGACAAACTCCATTAAAACACCCCGGGACATTCCACTGCTGCACTTGCCATGGGCCCAATACATGTCACACTTTTCCCCCTCTGTCTCATTATACAGTTCATAATTTCCAATACCTGTCTTTTCTGTCACTCCCCTGAATATAATCAGTCACCAAGTTTTAGAATTATATCAATTTAATAGTTACTCACTTGGGTTTCTCTGTGTATGAACGTGTGTGTGTAAGTGTGTTTATTGCTACAGTAGCTGAAAATATGCAACCAGCCTTCTCGACTGTGAGCTGTTGTTGTTTTAAGCCCCTTGGAGGTCTCTGTATCACTCCCACTCAAACTGGCACGGGATACAAACTGCAACCAGATGGAGGACTTCTGCCATTGTTTTCCAGTTGAGCAACAGCATGCTAGCGGGCAACACGGAGGGGAGGGAGGTGGGTAAGAGCATCATCGACCAAATCTCAAATCTGTACCCTAAAGGCATGTAATACACAATGGAAATGTATAGTCTGTCTGGTTTTTCTGTCTATTGTCTCCTCTCTTCTTTCCCCTTGCAAATGAGAAGCACCTTTCTTTCATTTTTCTGCTGAATTGTGAGATTATGCGACAACATTTCTGTAAGAACATGTGTGAACAAAGGCAATCAAACAGAGATATGATGTGCCCGTCTACAGCCAAAGGCACGGCTGCCTGCAGCCCACAGACGACCCCTAAATGACTCAAAGTCCCGTGTATGTAAATTGCCCACAAAAACCTCTCCTTCCTTTCAAATCACTCATCTGCTGCTGAGAAAGCATAACCCTGGACCTCGTCTGACGCGTCTCTTTAGCACGGTGCTGTATGGTTTGGAAGCCGGCGTGTTTACTTAGGTTTGGAGAGGTAGGAGCGAAAAACCCAACACTTTTTTTTTTTTTGCAAAACAAAACGAGATGCGGACAGGAGACATCAGCTCATGCTCAAACCATGAGTTTATAAAAAAAACTTTACGTGCAGGAGATGGAGGTGGTGCGTGCTGAGAGTGAGGTTTGTGGTAGGAGGGTATAAAGGAGAACAAGCTTAAACGTCTTCTGTAAATCAGAGGTAATGGCTTTTGAATGGTCTGTAAAAAGGTTCTGAGGTCTGAGCCTCAGAACACATGTGAGGGTGCATACGTGCATGTGGGTGTATGTGTACATGGCTGTTTGTGGATGGATGGATGGATGCATAGACAGACAGACAGACAGACAGACACTCACTTAATAGTCTTTAGTGTTGACCCCTCAACCTAACCAAACTGCAACGATTTAGAGGACATGTCATGTAGTGGGCGTGTCCTGTAGTTCACCAACTCATCATGTGTGGACGCTCCATCAGGACCCCTTGGCGTCACTTTTTATCCCTTAAGTAGCAGTTTTCAAAGAAGGGTAGTCTGATAGACTTCAGCACATGGTTAATGTTGTAAATACACGCAAACTACTTAGTTAAGGTTAGGAGAACATCATGGTTTGGGTTAAAAGAGCTACGTTTGTGAGCACCAGGGAGAGAGGAACAGTGGCCTCCTGGTGAAAGTCACAGGACACAAACAGCGGGGTAAAGGTCCTGTGCTTTAAGGACCCGTCCATCCACTCAAATGGCTTCCCTCTGCAGATGTTCACACTATTCATCCTGTCACCTGACTTCCTCAGGCAGCCATGCATGTATGAAAATTACGCTAACCCTGTGCATTAAGGAGTGACACAAAGGGGTCTGGACCAAGCATCCATATGTGATGAATTGGGAGTGAGAAAACAATGTAAACTCACCCA
>CAFUXE010000381.1:402644-459671 GCA_903364295.1 Serranus cabrilla | reverse complement strand
TGTGTGTGTGTGTGTGTGTGTGTGTGTGTGTGTGCGTGAATAGACATCAAACTCTTTGCACTGTGTCACAAGTCAAGGCTGTAGGACATGTGCAGAAGCAGGAATCCAAAAAGAGCTTCATTGCTCTGAGTTAAAGGGGACCATTATAATCTTGGACAATGTTGCATGGTCATATTAAACATGGTCAAAGTTTCATATAATACAGTAAAAGTATGTAAAAGTAATCAATGTGAGCAAAAGCCTCAGATTTCCACCCGTTCTGAACATTTCCAACAGTTTTTTCTACTCTCGTTTTGAGCTAACATAAGCTCCTGGTGGATTTCTAACTATGGTCACCTTTTCCAGACACGTTACTGCAATGTTATATTACATACACTGCTGTGTGTAGCTAACGCTAATGCTAATGCTAATGCCACATGTAACAGATTAGAATGTGTAGTTTAGAAGTTTTTGTTGGTGTTTTTGACACAGCGGAAAGTCTCGCTGCTATAAACTGTTATAGTCATTACAGTGCTACATGTAGCTGTATGCTAATTTCAGGCTAACCTGTAATCTTCACTGAAACCGCATGTACATGTATGTATAATGACGTGAGTGTAATTTTAAGACACTCTGCTGTTTCATAAAATTACGTGAAATTTGGTGTTGAGAAGTTGTGGTTACTTTGCATCATTTTGTGAGATCAGGTTGGATTTTTTCACAGCAGAAAGTTCCCCCACTATACTTCATGACAGTCATTACACTGCTACATGAAGCTGAATACTAATGTCAGGCTGACCTGTAATCTAAGTCACAAATATTGTTAATTTCTCCCCAATATCAGATCACAAAAAAAAGGTGATTTCTCACAGTGTTTTATGAGCATTAAAACATTTAAACATGTTCTAGGAGAAACACAAACTACAAGTATGAACCTGAAAATGAGCATATAGGTCCCCTTTAAAGTCAAGCTTTAAAGTAGGCTAATGTGAGTTTTTACAGTAACCAACGTCACTATTTCTCCTTATCCGTCATTTTCTGTCTCAAATGTGCAAAGACAAACACACTTTGCAACTGTAATTTCCCACGCCACTAACACAACCAGTATCCTGCCAATCTTCTGAACGCAACACACCCAGAGATCTGTACTCCACTGATAAGCTCATCACTCTACCAGCTATTCAGCCATTCAAATTCTTTTTTTTTCTTCTCCTTGTCGTTGACAGACCTGTCTCGGCTAGCCAGCCCTGCTAGGGCAATGGGAGCGACGATCCTTCGCAAACACAAACATACATTTAGGTTTGTTTTGTTATCGTTTTTAAAAAACATTTTCCGTTTCAGAACCAGCAGGCAAGAGAGCAATTTCCTTCACTGCAGGAGCAACAGAATCCCCAAACCCAAACAATCAGGTTAGAATAAATAAAGTCAACTGCCGGAGTTTAGAAATCTCAGCGGCACTTCCAAAAACTCCACCCCGGTTAGATATGAAGGGCTGGCCATGTGGTCCAAGGATGGGCAGGGTTCATTCATGGGTGTCTGAACTGTCAAGAATGAAGTGCTGAAACTTTATAACACTCTCAGTACAGCGCAGTATGGGAGGTTTGATATTTAACGTCCAATGTACTGAAGCCCAGAGCAATAAAGGCTTTATCTCAAGATCACATCTTAATTATCTCATTCCTTCTTCACATAGCAAACAGTTTTCTCATAACCGTTGCTTATTTATCTCATTATCTTGATATAAGAGATAGCAATGTCGTGGTGCCAATAGTTACATTATAAGCCCATAAGGGATACGAGTTTGGTCATATGGTTACTGAGTCATGAGTCAAACATGCTGACAAGAGGTTTTCTGATCATGATTTGCATAATTCATTGTGACATTGTGAAAAAAAAAATTTAATTAGTATTTGGCTATTTCCCTTTGACAGAGACTTGAAAGAAAAACCCAATGTTCTTCTAATCTATTCATCAATCACGGTCTCTTCCTGTGAGAGTGTCACTTCTGTCAGTGTGATGGATAGACTTCAATGAGGCTCTTGAAAAATATTAATATGAAATATTAATATAAACATGTCAAAATCATGAGCCAGCCATTTCAGCCATAATCACGTTGAAGCTGTGCATGATGTGCCGGGATAACAATCTAAAGTGTTTTCTCAGGATAACTGGCAGCACAGTTTACATATTTGTTATTCCTGGATAATAACATAATTAAGCTGATTTTTGAATAGGGTGCCAAACCAACATGCTAACAAACTATGGCTGACTGAAAACAAGAGATCCAATGGAACTGGGAAGTTGGAATAATCAAGTTCCCAGTCGAAAAATTGAACCTGGAACGTCCCCTGAAGTCAGATTTAGAAGTCAGAAGACCCGCCCCAACCCTGATCTCCAAAACCCAGAATGGCTGCACCACACATCAGGTGTGAAAGCTGTAATAATACACTGTTTATTAACACTTTTTTGTGTCTCATTAAGTCCCTCACACATGCAGCACTTTTCAATTTCTATCAGTGGATATTTTGCCAATGTGCACAATGCAGAGCAATGTGTTGTTACCAACTTTGGCTAACAAAGGCTAACCTGGCTTGAACTGGTGTCACTGGGTTTTCTGACTTATTTTACTGGAACATGGTCAACTTGGGTGTGAAGTCATTCCCAGCTTCGACTTCCGAGGCAAATGCATCATAACTAAAGTGAGAAGATGTTACAATAAACTGAGGCGTTTATGTGCAGTGAGGTGTGCTGAACCTGTCACTTGTTACTGTTATAGGACATAAAATGAAACTTTTCTGTCAATTAACTAATACATAATAATGCCTGACTGTTTCACCTACACCTGCTATTTTATAACTTATGCTGTGGAGTTCTGTGTGGAGTTTGCATGTTCTCTCAGAGTCCTCCGGCTTCCTCCCACAGTCCAAAAACACGCAGTTTAGGTTCAATTTGTGACTCTAAATTGCCTGCCTAGTGCCCGTAGGTGTGAATGAGAGCATGAAAGACTGTCTGTCTCTATGTGTGTCAGCCCTGTGATAGACCGGTGACTGGTGTACCCCGCCTCTCACCCACTGTCAGCTGGGATTGGCTCCAGCCCGCCGCGACCCAGGTTTGGATAAGTGGTTAAGGATAATGAATGAATGAACTACAGCTTGAAAGGAAACGTTGGCGATTTTCAACCAGCTTTGTGTCATTGCATTGTGGGTAGCATATAAAGATTGATGGTGTTTGGCTTCGCTCTATGCTGCCAGTGCCCGGAGCCACCCACTCATTGCCGGGAAAAGTCAGACGGATGGTGAAAAAGTATTTTATTTTAAAAAATTATGATCTCACAGCTTCACAAAAATAACACACCTCAATTGATATTATAACTTTTTGTTATTTATAACTTCATTTAGAAATTTTAAAAGCTACAAACCTCAGAGTAATCTTATGTTTGCAGGTCTTGCTGTCCAGGCACTACAATGACCTGGGCTGTGACCCTTTGAGTGGCAGCAATCCTCTCTCTGACCTTTACTCTCTGCGTTCACACTAAGTAGCTTCTGTGTTCCAACTGCAAATGCCGCACCACGGCCCGCTCAAACATGCTGCTGAAAGTTTAGTCCTATTATAACCAACTCATTTACTCACTTGACCACTTGCTGACCCCGGAGAACTTTCTAACATTGTTTGTTTTGTGTTACAGCAGTGAGGCTTAAGTTGTCAGGAGTGCTTGTCGGTTAAAAAAGAAAGGCACATGAAAGTACACACATGCATCCTGCTAAAAGCGCACACGCTCCCATTCATATACAGTATATTGGTGCTCTGTCCCACCTGGCTTCCTGTCTAGCTTTGCGAATGTGTCCTGACCTTGGTGCTCACAGGAACCTCCTCCCTAAACAGCTGTTTCCACATGTCCCAACACCCGCAGTCTTCCAAAGACAAGGAAACAGAGAAATTGCGCTGTAGTCACCATCTCAAGGATCAGGTCACACACGATCTGTGAAAATCACATCATGAATTTTCAGATTCTGAATGGGTAATATGTCCCGATAAATGCATCTGGGAGAACAGTTTGAATAACACTAAATTGGCTCTCAGCGAGACATTTGGAAATATTAACTGTCGGAAGGGATAATTTTTCGTCTTTGATCCTTCTGGGAGTATAAATAGGGAACAATATGACCTTGTTCAGAGTAGGGGGAATTAGCCATAAAGCGCTGGTGACTGAGTGACTGTTTAATCCATAACACACCCTTTGGGGAAACACTGTTTTTTCATACAAAATTCATTAAGTTGACTTATTCCTGTGAAACTGAGAAGACAGGGCGGCGTGAGGATGGAAATACGTGTGTATATTACACAAAACAAGCTGTCAAAATGGAGTATAAATAATGAGGCTGTCAACATGTGTGCCAGGCCTTCGCCAACAAACCACAGTTTATGTCAGAGGAGCGGGACTCACACTCACTCTCACATACACCTACAGGGAGAAAGTGGCAACTCAAAGGCAGAGCGTTCGTGTTTCTCTGCCTTCCTGCTTCTCCACCCTCCTTCTGTTTTTCTGCTTTTTGCCCAGTTTCTCCTCGAAAGCCTGCAGATGTGTAGCTATGCGAAAGAAAACAGGCAGCAGGCCTCCGGCTTTGGTTAGCATGGAGAGACATGCCAGAAAAACAAAGACCTCTGAACTGTACAAACACCACAGCAGAAAGACTGCAGCAAGGACCACCCATGGAGGTGGCAAGTGAGCAACCAAGACCAAAACCAGCTTCTTGGATCAGGGTGCTACTAGATGAAGAGCACAACATGCATGGATGGATACAGAGTCAGACACAGATGTGTCGCATAAACGATAAGCGATATGAGAAACAAGGAAAAGGGAGTAAACGGAGATGTGACCATGTCTTAATGCTGCAGAGTGTCCCTGTGATTAATGTTCGCTACCGTACTTCCAATACTAATGTTAGAAGTGTGGGAGAAGTGTGCCCTTAATGTGGCGAGGCGGGAAGGAAGGGTGTGGAGCTTTAGGTGTTGGAATGGCGTGCAGCACATCCAACCTAGTTGGAGTTTGCATCCTTATGAGACAATGGGCCCCTAGGACAGACATGCAGGAGGACCCACAACCTCATCCACAGACTTTATATTACTCATCACTGTTTGTTTTCTTTCTTTGTGGTCAAATTATTTGTTCCTTCTAGTTTTAGTATTTTTGTAGTTATTTTGTGGTTATTCTGTGCTCCTTTTTGTAGTGCTTTTGCATTTCTTTGTTGTTATTTTGTGTCTCTTTGAGATGATTACATATCTCTGTGCTTTTGTCATACTTTGTGGTCATTATGTGTCTCTTTGTAGTTGCCCTGTGTGTCTTTGTGGTCCTTTTGTGTCTCTTTGAAATTATTTTGCATCCTTTTGTGTCTTCTTTGTAGTCATTTTGTGTCTGGTTGCTTTGCCCCTTTTCATAGTCGTTGTGAGTCTCTTTGTGTCTCTTTTGGTTAGTCTTTTTGTGTCCTTGTGGTCTTTGTGAGAGAGATTGAATTTGCTTTGTGTTTCTCTGTGATTGTATAACCACTTTTCATAGCAGTTATGTCTCTCTGTTATTTTCTTTGTGTCTCTTTGTGGTCATGAGTCTGTTTGAAGTTTCTTTGTGTTATATGAAGTCATTTGGGGTCCCTTTGTGATTATTTTGTCCCGTTTGATAGTCATCATGGACTCTTTGTGTCTCTTTGTAATTGCTTTGTGTTGTCTTCATAGTTATTTTGTGTCTGTGGGTTTTTTTCCCCTTTTCATAATCTCTGTTTCTTTGTGGCCTCTTTGTGTCTCTTTGGAGCTGTTTCGGCTACTTTGTAGACTTTTTGTGGTTTCTCTGTGTCTCTTTGCAGCTGTTTTGATTCCTTTGTGGTCATTTTGAGTCCGTTTGATAGTCACTGTGAATCACATTGTGGTCTCTTCATATCTCTTTGAAGTTGTTTTAGGTTTCTTTGTGGTCATTTTGAGTCACTTCGTAGTTGTGGTGCATTTTATTTTCATGTGACATTTTGTAAGTGAAAGCCAAGGGCGTCCATGACACTTTGGACCCGAGCCTCGCTCAGTAATCCGGACATGTGTGAGGGACCTGCAGTTGTTGTTTGCTTTTACTAACTGTGACCACAATCTGTGTTTCACCTGCCAACCTAAACCAACACCTCAATAATAGTTTATTTGCCATACCCACAATATTTGCCATATCCCAGCTGCCATGTGAAGATATTGCAGGAAGAAGGAGCTATTAAAAAGTTGGCATTGAATGTTAAAATCCTTGACTATAATCCTGGGTTTTGCAAAATTGTCCAATATCAACATTTTTGTCTGGTGATAGAGTTGCATATTGAAGCTGAGACCTGGAAAAGGTCTTTATCCTCTGCGGTGTTTTTCACTAACATGCCTCCAAATCCTGCACACGGCCCATCAACTCACCAACACTTAACCAATTAGCACCCTCCTCAATTACAGCTTCCTGCTGCAGGCCCGGGGCAGCAGCCTGTCTCTCTGCACGCCTGTGTCCGTCTGTCTGCACACCTACGGGTGTTTACGTGCGTGAGATGTAAGCTTGGACATGTGCCGCACATCTACATCTTCTCTCTTAGATTTCCTGCTTTGACTAGCTGCTAGCGGAAGGCGTGTCTTTTCTTTCCTGAGACAGACGAATAAACATTATTGTTGGAGCTAAGGCCAGCGGCTTGTATAGGACAAGGTCGTGACATCTGTCAGTCGTGTATGTGTGTGTGTGTGTGTTCAGGAAAGAAACAAAGAGGGTGGGCTTTCCAAATGCATGAAATAACTGAAAAGAGGAACAGGCCAGAGGGAATACAAGAGACACATTAAAAATTAGAGGTTTTTTATGGCATATAATTGCTTATTTAAGTTGCCATCTAATTGTTCTTTACAACATTTTTTTCCTGTTTCTAACGGCTGTGTTTCTGTGCACAGCATGCTCCCAGTCTGCAGCCGATCTTAACAAAAACCACTGTTATCATTTTGTTACACGTGGCCAAAATCACCAGGAGAGTAATCCAGCCCCAGTTAAAATTCCAGGACAAACAAACGTTCACACTTTGCATCCAACATCGTGCTACTCCCGGGGCTGTAAAATGCAAATAACTTGTGTTCTCTCCAGGCCAATTTCTCGTGGGAAGAGAAAGCAGAATGTGAATTGCAGAGCGAGAACATTTTTGAAAAGCATATTAATGATTTGTTAGTGTTGCAATTACAGTCCAATTGTGTAAAATTGTCACAAATGCAGGCAGCGGAATTTATGAAGTCTCTGATTTAAACGCAGGCAGTGTGCTGGGCTTTCATGATGTCGTTAAATGTCTGAGTATTTTTTAGGGTCTAGATGTTGAGGTGATAGAGCACCATAGCAATGACAAAAACAAACAAATAGATGCACTGCATGACCTTTGGATCAAATTTATATAGATGCTGCAGATCATTTGATGTATAAAAAGCCAATGAATTTTATATAAACACACTTTCTTTTCTTTGCTTGGGGCTAATCACTCTTTCTCCTCCGCTTTTTGCCTTATAAAGCTGAAGTCATGCAATCCTGGAAAAGATATTAGCCTGTTCTTTGTATGAAACCTAAAGCCACATCACTAACTTTATTCGAATCCCCACCACTACTTAATATCATGTAACTCCACGTTAATTTATGTCCACAGCAGCTCGAGTGGAAGGCTGGGGACAAACCGAACTGTAAATATAGAGACATTCATATGTGCATGTATGGTTTACTCTATTCTGACCTTTTGTTCATCATCCCTTGTCCCTCTTGTTCTCCGTTCCCTTCCAGCCTCTTACCCTCTATCCTCATATTTCTCCCTTGGTGTGTGTTTTAAAAGGCTGAGCCCTCAACCCAACCAGTGGGCTGTGGTTCCCTCCTAAACCATTCACATGGAACTGGTTAGGAAGACATTCCTTCCATGGAGGGAATGTCTGGCACCAAGCGCCTGTAATACAGAAATCATAAACGGGAGGTCCAGCCTAATCACATCCCGTGGCACTCTCACCCTCTCTGAGCTCCCTCTTCCTCCTTCCTCTTCCTCTTGTCCTCTCTGAGGAGCTATTAAGAAGGGGATGGGGAGACCGAGAGCATTAGCTGATCCTATCTTTTCCTTTCCTGTGTAACATAAGGGTGTAAATCACTTGTGGAAATCGAGCGGATCAGATTCTGGTGGTTGGCAAATATTCGCGCTTATCTGATCCTCCGAATCCCTGAGAAGAAATGTTTTATATTTCCATAAATAAATAAAGTCATAAAATATTATGGAGTAGGTGCATAGAAAGGCTGTTGTGTTGTGTTGTTTTGCAGTTGCTATAACACACACGCAATATTTCACTCAACAACAGGGCTGCAATGCCATGTTCAGACTATGGTTAAAGTTTGATTAATCAAAGTTGGCCGGCTGTCTGCAATGCATTACATATGGGAGAAAGTCTGTTTATGCGCTGTAAATGCACTCAACAGAAAAATCCACAAGTGCTACATAGATGAAAACACACCATCCCTTAAAACAAGTGCATATGTGATATTTCTAACACGAGTCAGGTGTTGGAAATATCACTTTAGTCTCCATGAAGGTTTATTTTTTATCGTCACAATGTCAAGCAAGCAACGTATTTAAATAGACGGTGAAGTCACACAAATGAGTGCAATTAAAAGGCTCAAAGGATTAAGTGTAGCATGAGAGTGGTCGATTGTGGTGATGAGCCCACAGGTAATTATCACCTGACTCTGCAGTTTCTTCAGCTTTACAGGGCATTTTAGATTCTGTCAGCTTTTTGTTTTGGTTTTATGGCCCACAACTTTACTGTTTTGGTTGATTCTAAACGTTATTTCCCGACAGCTGTTTTTCAGAAAAAGGTTCCCACTCTGCACTACCTGCCCACCACCAAACTAACAACAGACGAAGTAACAACTAGCTGGTGAATATAATGGAGCATTTAATAGCTAAAGATGCACTTATTTCCCCCAAGAGACCAAAACAGAGCTAAAAGGTGGTGATGATGTATTTGACTTATATTTGTTAGGTGGCCAGAAACACGCTTGCAAATAAATGATAACATTGCTCCTGTTTGCTGGAGCTGTAAATAGGCAATTGTTAACAGTGATATGTCAATGTTGCATTTTTAGCTGTTTTATTGCCCCCAAGTGGCCATAAAACAATTAATACTGCTTTAAAGGGAAAATATTTAGCCCAAATTCAAAGTTGGGCGCTAATGGTAGGCCGCTAACATGCAAAACTCACAGAGGTAGCTGAATAAAACCTGTGTTAGCAGGATACAATCTGTGGTTTCATGTCTTAATTATTATTCTAGTATAAATCCAGTTTTATTTAAGTCTTAAAGATGATTTTTGTTGTCTTTTTTATCAAAGCAGTTTGAGTGTCTTCTACACTATTTGTTGGCCATTTAACTGTATTACTAGTGGTAGAGATGCAGAGTGGAAGGGGGAGACAGAGGTTTTTGCCACCGAAACGCTCTATTATAGCAGTTTTTACAACATCTAAAATGATTGGCTAAAAGTATTTTTCAGCAAAAGATGTGCAGTCTGTGTGTTGTACAGAGTTTTGTAGCATTGTATATGACTGTCTGACAGGTTGTCTTTCTGGGAGATGCCAAAGCCAGACAATTAGGAAAGCGATAAAGGGAAAACAATGAGACAGTAATACAAGGATTTATATCTTGATGTGTTGCATTAACAGGCACATTTGCAGAGGTAGCTGAAAATATATTGAAATATGTCTTTACAAATCAGTGAATGGGCAGGTGGTCTCTGCCATGCTCTCCACTACACACTTTTCCTCTGTCTCCATCAGTCTTCCTGGCTCAGTCTGAAGAACCTACAGATGTCCCTGCCTCTGTTTCCTCCTGCTGTTTCTCCACTGCTGCACTTGGCCCTGATTCGTCCTCTTGGATGGAGGCGATGAGAAACGGGCCGGCAGAGGATTGCCTCTGTCCCAGTGCCTCATCCATGAGGACACACCAGTGCCAAGTAGAAGCAGTGGGTTTTCCACTTCACGTTCCCTCTCCTGACCTTTGGTAGCTGAAATCCTACAATAGAGAGAAATCTGGCCCAGGATCACTTTTAACTGAAAGCTTTTGGCATTTCTGGCTGAAATGACAACTCACTGGTTCCCGATGGAGTTTATAAACTAAATAGGTAATTAACATTAGTTACATAAGCTTTCACAAACACATTTGAGATGCCATTATGCTTCATTGGTTAAATAGCCCATTGACCTTCTCATCTAATTCCCAGAAAGACATCAAACAAGTGAATTTCCCTTAAGCCAGGCAGTAATTTAGGCTATGTGTTTTTCTAACATTCATTTTGCAAAACAGGGGGCAAAAACAGCAATGAACAACTTGTTTTAAACGTCTGGGTACTGACTTGCTGCCACCCATTGGATGAAAGTGCTATGTCCAAGGCAAATGATAATTGTTTTAATTTCGAGGTGTCTGCCTTTCCCTTTCTCACCACCTCGTTCCTGTCTTTCTGATTCTAGGTTTCTCTCTTCATTTTGCTGAAACACTGTAAGTGGCACCTCCACATCTTTCCTGGTTTGGGTTTCTAAAGGAAACACTCCATCACTGGACCCCTGAAAAACTGGCCGAGGGAAACAATGGTGCCCTTGAATTTCTCCTGCTCATTTTGCATGTAATGATATCTAGATTAAACACAATATTATTGTTGGCCCATGCAAGCCAATCACGATTTTCTCTCACCCATGCATCAGAGAATGGTGCATGTGGAAATGGTCCTTATTTCAAAACACCAGTTTTACTTACAGCTTCCTGATGGTAGTTTTTGGGCGAGGGGTAAGAGAGCTTAAGGGGAGGGGAGGGAGAGCTTAACCACAGTGTAGGGAGGGATGGAATAGTGAAGCAGCAAGGAAGCAAAGAAAGGCATCTCCAAAATCAACTGTTTCACTGCAGGGGAAAAATAAAAAGCCAAGAGTTTTTGCTGTTTCACCCTGGCATCAATGTCTGCATTTTGCATTTCTGCATCAACAGAGACTTTGATGTCAGGGGCACAGTTTGTGGTTAAAGGGATAGTTCTGCAGAACATACAGTTATTTGCTTTCTTGCCAAGAGTTAAATGAGAAGATTGATATCAATCTCATGTTTGTGTGTTTACTTTGGAGTGATAGAGCCAGGAGGCGATTAGCTCAGTTTAGCATAAAGACTAGAAGCAGCAGGAAGCACCTAGCATGATAGTTTTACATGTAGTAAATCCTTTAACTGTGATTAGCGAGATTTAGACTGGTCGGCACAACGATTTTCACTTTAAAGAGAGATGAAGCAGAGCTACCTTAAACCCAGCAGGGGGCGACTTCACTGGTTGCTAAACATATTACGATTGCATAGGAGTCTATGAAAAAAAATTCCTACTCCTACTCTCACTTTGTTTGTTACCATAGTAAACATTTTATGAATTTGTTTACAGTTTCAATCTCTAGTTTCAAGTTTTCTTCAATACAACATGAAGCTCCTTTTGTAAATTATGATCCCATTAAGAGTAAATCAGATGATAAAGCAAGGTATGTACTTTTTTAGCTGCTTTCAATCAAGACAGAAGCGCGGCAATGCGTGTCTATGGCACTGTGTACATTTAAATAGCTGTGAACTGACCCAGTGTTTTTTCAGTTAAAAGTTAATTCTAACACTTTGGTTGTCTAAAAACATCCGTTTTTGGTTGTACTAAAATGTTCTTTTCTGCAACCTGCTAACCAAAAAAGCTAGTTACTGATAGCTGAGAACTTAACTCTATTCTCTTATCCAAATATTGTCACTTCTGGCTTCAAAAACCAAGATGGTGATGGCCAAAAACCACATAGTTGACGGCCCAAAAGTCAGACTCAAGGCTTCAAAACAGCAGTTGCCTTTTCTACAGTCTAGGAGAGAGACAATCTTTATGCTAAGCTAAGCTAATTGAGGTAGCATCAAGGTTCTAAGCTAGCTCTTGGCAGGAAAGCTGATAAGTTAATTTCCTAAAAGTTAATTTGATTGCATTGGATGATGTTGACCAGTTTAGAGGTGTTAAGTACACAAACAAACAAATAAGTTGGATTTTCCAAAACGCCCATCTCTGGTCACCATTACCAGCTTAGTTGTGATAAACATGACTTAATGATGCAATAAAAGCTGCAGGTAGGTTCCTGGTAAATGCATCATCTCTTGACAAACCATTTCAATACAACAAACATCTGAACTCTCACTCTCCCTTTCTACCACTACCAAGCTACCAACATTCTTCCCCTTAATTTCTCTCCTCTCATCTATCTCTTCACCTCGGTCCCCTCAATAACAGGAGCACACAGGAACGTGGGGTAATCTGTCTGGGCCAGTGTGCTGGGCTATGCATGGGCTCATGTTGAGGCCAGCCTAATCACCTTTCGGATCAGCATGGAGAACAGAGGAGGCAGTACCTTTTATCCCAAACCAAAGTCAACAAGACAGGATTCCTGGGAAGCATTGCAGACATTCTTGAAAGCAGAAAAGAGGGGTAAAAAAACAGCCATTGACCCCTCTCTCCCAAATTTAAGAGGAGGAGAAAGTGAAGAAAGAGAGAGTGAAAAAACTTGCTCGGGTGTGTGTTGTTGTGGAACAAGGCATGGTGCTCCAATGTGCCAATAACATCTACTTTCTCATACGCATAACTCAAAAATTCCACTTTTGATGCTTCCAAAAAGCCACATTTTTGCAGCTGCTATTTCTCTACATCACCACCTCCATTCCTGCTTCTTTCTTCTAGCCCTTTGTTATTTAATGTCACCTCTCCCCCTTTCTGCGCTCCTGTGTCGGCCCAAAAGTTTGGCCGGTGACCCGGGGTAATTAATAACTCCCTAAACTAGGTACTGTTTGCACAGATGGACCTCCTCCTTCAGAACTGGCCACCCTTTTTGTCGATGCTATTTCCTCCCTCCCGTTAGCCCGAGCTATCACATGCTGTGTAAACACTGACGCTCGCTGAACATGCCAAGCACAGCAGCGCTCCTGTATGAGTCTGAACGTGTGAGTCAGTTTGCCTGAGTGTTGCCCATGTCGGATTTGTGCCCTTACATTCCTTATTTATGTGTCTCCTACCCCTGTTAACAGAAGAGTATGCGTTCTCTGAGTCATAACAGCAACTTCGACCACATTTATGAAGAGAAATTTAAAGACAAAAGAACAGAAAGAGAAAGACGAGGGTAAGTGGTAGGGAGAAAGTCAAGAGTGGTGGCAGTAGGAGGATGGGATTGGAGACATTTTGGCCGGGGATGTCAGAGAGGAATCAGTGAATAACTTGGCTTGTTTCTTTGTGGTGAGAACAGCATGGGCTGGAGGCTTGAGCCAGAGCCCACAATGTCTAGCCTGGAAGGTTCTCTCATTAGAGAGATTGGAGCGCGCAACCTCCTGGGAACCGCAGCGCCAGAGTGCAGCGCTCATCCCAGCCCTGGGAACGCTCACTCTCAAGGCCATCTCAGGTATACAGTTATGGAGATTAGAGATTTGGGTGTTTGATTTTTCCCCGTAATGGCTTATCACTCGTCTTTTCTCTCCATGCTCCATGTGTCTTAAGTTTGTGGTGATGCTTGGAATTGCCATGCGAATATCCCACCCCTCTGTGTTTGTCAATTGAGAATGTGTCTGAGAATATCCAACAACACATGAGCCGAGTCTCTGTACTGTCTCCGACGCCAGAAAAGTCCCCTTTGAAGGAGCGCAAAGGCATGCCAGTGTTTTTTGTTAAAACACTCATTTTATGGCTTTCAGGGAGCGAAGCTTGGCTGGTTGGCAGGAGAAATGACAAAATACAGAGAAGGAGCGAGAGAGGGAAGAGGGAGAAAAAAGACACAAATATTCCAGTGTGGGGTCCTCGCCGTACAGATCATCAGACCATCTGCGGCAAGGCCTCAGCGGCGGCCTTTAATGTTCCCCCTTAAATGAGGAGAAAAAATATTTGAACCTGTGTACTCAGCCGGAAACCATAAACGGTCAGGAGCCTTAACAAGAGCCATGCACATGTAATTATAACAATCAAAAAGTCATAGGGATACACATGTAGAAGTGTGCTCTCTCCTAAATTACCCCTGGCATGTGGATCCAATAGCACGCTGTAAAATTCATGTATATTTGACTTTACAGAATCTCATTTAACTTTTTTTCTGCAGGGATGCCTGTTTGCTTTAGGGATAATGAGAATACTTTTTAAAGGTCGTTATTGAGTTAGCTAGTGAGTTTAACTTGTGGAAAGCTGCGTGTGTGTCTGCCAGAATGACTAACTGCCTGACAGCGTGATTTCTGTGAGACCCTCTGTCTGTGTATCTATTGTGCTCAGTGTAATCATGTGTGTGGCTTGTAAGAGGCTATGTTCAAAAATCTGTTCAGGATTAATTTATATGACTAGTGTATGACTATGACCTCAGCTAAAGACTGGTTCACTGTGCATGCATGTGGCACATGTGGCTATGAAAAGAAATGGAATTGACAAAAATCTGGCAAAAGGTCAAAAGAACATTTCAAACTGACAGCATATGAACTGATGGAGACTTACAGTCACCAACATCTACATAAATCACAGAACTCTATTGTCCATAATCCACGTTGCTGTTACTTTAGTGTGTGTATGATGCTTTAAGGAGTATTAATCACATTGGTTTGTTGAATGGATTATATTTTTGGTGTGAATCCAAAAAAATTCCCAGTGTCGTAATCATATTAGAGTTCATACTACTGGCCATGCACCAGCACTATTGTTACAAATGGGCTGGCATGATGAAGTCCATTTCATTTCTGTTTCCAATGGATTCGGCAACAAGGTCTCTAACGTTAATCATAACAACAATACAAGTGTTTAACAGTTTGCGGTACACAGTGGAGCGGAGCATTCTAAAAATAATGCAGATTTTATTATACATACGTCTATGGTTCATGGTTGTAAAAAACAAAACAAAAAAAGGCTGCAGTTTCATTAAATGTTAGCTGCAAAACCACTGACCTAGGTTTGGGCCTAATACCTAAATGCCGGAAGTGAAGTAGTTACGAGTGGGCGTGACTCCCGGAAGTGACAATGTTATGTAAAAAACGTGAGAAAAAACAAACCCCATTCTCCTGAGCGCAAGTCCGACGTTTGTTCGACCCTTCCACTACTACTCTCGAGTGCAACTTAAACTCTGCATCACCAGCAATCATAATTGCTATGGCAACTAAAACTTCAATATGAGTCATATTTTGCTGCCTTTACAAACGACCTAGAGGGTTGTTTTTAAGGGGAGACCGGTCTTGATTCTGATGTTTGTATTCTAACATACAGCTCTTCCGGCTAAATAAGTTCAGGGTTGCAGAGAATGTGCCCAAGGGACTAAACAATCATGGTGCTGTTGGTGCTCAACTTGATGGTTGATGAACCAAAAACGTCTTGTTTGAAGATACGTACAAATGAAAACACTGTTCTCCAATATTATGCAGGGTTGTCAACCATGCCAGTTTATTTTGCATTTAAAGTAGAATTTGCAAATTGGTCCAACTTGGAATATCAAAACAAGACCTTACAGTTTTTAAATATTTTAAATATATTTAACACATACATAATAAGATTAGTAGGAGTACTTAAGTTTAACTTTCCAGCCACTAAAATGTGCAAAGCGCACCAGCTAAAATGTGCACCACAAGGCCTCGGAGGAGCACTCGCTCCTGAAAGCCGCAGGTGTTTCAAGAGTAGCTCCAGTACTCAGCAAAAACAGCAGGCAACTATACATCTGGGGCTTTTAAAGCAGGTTCACTCTTTATTTTAACAAACTTGTGTGGCTTAGTGTGTGCTTTCAGACATGTGGACAGCTGGTTGTGATTGAGTAAAAGTGCTGGGTTTGGGACCTGGGTACCACAGGTGAATGAGTGATTTTTACAGTCTCAGCCACCTTGAAGCCATGACTCAGCACTCCTACTACTGCATGGCTTTCACTCAGGAGGAAGAAAAATAACACTAACCATGATGAAACTGTGTTCAACAGTCAAAACTGTCATTGACATTAGGAGCAAACACAAGCAAATTTTGCAGAACACCACTTATGACTCTCTGCTCAAGCCACTTCTCCCTCATGTACTGTTTTTCAAAATAACAGCTCGGGAAAGCGCACAGTTGCTACCCTCATCAGTTTCTTCTACGTCAATCCTCAAAGGTTAAGAGCTTGCTCTTTCCCAAAATACCCAGCCAGGACCTTTTCGACATTTACCTCATGACTTGTATGAATGAAAAGGCTTCCTGTATGGAAAACTTGGTGATTAATTTTGCCCCCAGCATCATAACTGTGTTGATTGTATTCGCCCTGCAGGGACACATATCCAACTCGGTCCAGGTCTAAATGACATTCCCACTGCAAAGAAAGCTCTCTGAAAACTGACATGACCTGCCCAGCAAATTGCTGAGACAATACTGAAAGCAATTCTATTCAGGTAAACGGTTTTGGAGAGGCCGTCTGGTGCTGTTCCCAGGCCATGTGTAAGATTGGGGTCCCCGAAAACAAAGAATTACTCCTTACATTTCCAATTCACAACCTGAGTTATATTCATGATTTCTCCCTCTGTTGAAGCTTTAATTTTTTTAATGCCATAATGCTTCCAAAAGATAAATGCTTTGATATAAAAAGTGTAACCTGTGTGATAGTGTGCAATGGTCAGTGTTATGGTTTAATATTACCCTGTGAAAAACATCATTAGCTCGGCGATTTGGCACAAAATGTAGCACTTTCCCTAATTCTGGACCAAGCCTTTAAACATACAAAGCGAGCATGCTTCTGGAAGCACTTAACTCAAATTAACTGCATCTGGCAGAACTAATCTAAAGAAATAATCAGCTAAAATCACATATCATTACCCTGCATATACAGTATGTTTATGAATCCATCTATAGAAGAGAGTAATATGGCCAGTCAAAGGCCTTCAGTCCTGATTATTTTTATCAGCATTTTGTAACAGATTTACCATCATGCAGATTACGTATTCTATAACAACACTGTTTGGTTCATGTAATGTATTTTTGGGTGTACCAATGCTTAGCCCTGAACAAAATCCTACTGTAAATCCACAAAGTTGCATTTGAAGGAAAACACTGCAAGGTCAGCAGTGAACTGGAAAAATGTCATCGTTCATTACATGACTGTTGAAGTAAATTTGAAACATTTTAACTTACTTCGTAAGAAATCATGCCACATCTGGTCTGAATACATGGTAAGATACACCTGATGTACAGAAATATTTCGAATACACATTATTGACAGGTTAAAATCTCCCATTAAGGTTTGTTCAACCGAGTATTAGAAAAGGCATGGGGCTACATTGGTGGGAATGTGTGGTTTTAGCACAAGAAATACAATCTAAGTTCATACTGAGTCACAGATCCATGACTCTCAAGTTTTACTCGAGGCGGCTAACACATTTATGCAAACACATTCTCACTTCCAACTCGTCTCATACAGATGTTTGACCAGGAGCCCTTGGTGTTAACACACTAGTTACCCCTTTAGTGTCAGTTTTGGACTCGCAGGGGTAGTCCAAATGTCTTCAATGTGTGGTAAATGTTGTCACACTAAACTACTTGGTTATGTTTAGACAATAAAACAACTTGGTAAGGATTTGGAAAAGACTGTGGTTTGTGTTAAAATAAACTACCTTCGTGATGGTTTCATAAGGGACACAAACAGCAGTTTCCTTGGTGCAAGTAACTTGGCAGGACCTTTTGTTTCTGGGGTAAAAGTTTTGTGTTTGTTGGATCCGTCCACCCTGAACGACAATCTCTTTGTACTACCTGACCAAATGACCGTCACAAATTTTGCCAAGCACCCTTGCAGATAGAGACCACACTGATGCCAGGAAAACCCTGTTTCTGACACTTCCTGAATCAGTGAAAGGCTTTGCTCCAGTTCACCCTTGTGTGAAAAAAAAAAGCTTCACTTAATCGTGTGTGTGCAGGTGCACTGATATCTGAGTTCCCCTGACCATGCACACACCTTACAGAGAGTACATCCTGATAAATCAAGGCCTCTGATCTCCCAGCCAGGAATTCCAGACTGCCTGGGCCACACCATTCAGATCCGTGAAATACGGAAACAGCGGCTCCGCGCACCAAGAATTCAAAGAATGCCATTAGACTCCATTTGTTTTCTGCTGAGGTGACAAGGAGAGGGCGGGTAGGGGGATGAAGACATTTTCTGATTTTTGAACAATTGAAATAATCCATTTTTAACCATGGCCACATGTTGTGCTTTGGGTAGACCACACACGAACACTGAGACATGCATAAATTTGTACTAAGCCACATGCAAAAGAACCCATAGAGTACATAAAACAAAGCCAAAAAAGATTAGGGATTTGCACAATGACATGCAGCCAAAAGCACACATACATTACTCTTTATATCATGTGAATAAAAAAAAAGGAATGCCCGACTTCAGTTTATGCTGCATCAGAAGTGATTTTTCTCAAGCAGCTTCCATCCCATCATGCCAAGTCATTAGTGGGATTGGTGTATGCTTACATGAGGAGAGACAAGGTGGGTGGAACACAAGGAACTTTGCATATCTCAGCAGGAGAAACAGCATGCAGCTGCAACCTTAACCGCTACTTTCATGCCCTCTTCATGTCTTCTGTGCATGCATAGTTTCTGAGGAATGTTCCAGGTGAAATCACAAAGAAGATGTCAAGTGTTCATGATGAAGATGTGCTGAAAACGTGGTTTGAGGTTGGTTGGATGTGGCCACCAAAGCTGCACAAGCTGTATGAGAGGAGAACCATTTTACACCAAAGTGGCAAAATCTTCCTCTTTGTATGATTTATGCATCACTTCTGATTAGCAGTAAAGCAAAGAAAAGAAACACTAAACTGATGAAAATACAGAGCCAAACGTTCCCAAATATCTTCTGATGTTTCTTTAATTGGCTAAGTGTGTTTGAGAGAGAGTGTGTGTGTGCATATATGTGTGGAAATATTAAAGGAGACACCGCGGGCAGAGTCACACAACTGGAATTTGCAATAAGAGGAGCTGAAAGTATAACCTAATGCCCCTGATCAAAAGCCATAAAGAGGACACTTGACATTATAATTTGAGTAAGAAGCCCACAGTTTTGGGCTTAGTTCTTTGTTGTGGTGTGGGCCCTCTGCTTACATCTCTTTTTATCTTTACGAGTATTAAAACAACATCATTTACACATGACAAACTGCAAAGCACTTCCCACTCTCAGGAGCTGCTACGTGAGAAAAAGCCTTATCATCTTTTCAAAATGTAACAGGAAACATACCGACTGCCAAAGACGCAGTGGTTTAGGTGTTATTCTGCGTGTTGGGTGAGTTCCCTTTCTCAGAAGAAAATAAAAGTCATATGTGCGACTTCCATGACTTACAGTTGAGCCCGTCCTGATCAGCCAGCAACCGACTTGAACTCGATAAAACGCAAAAGACTCTGAGAGCAGCTTTGTTGATCTTTTGCAGGCCAAGTCCCAATAAAGGAAAATGGGATTCTCATCATACATCCTCCTAACTCTTTCCGAACATGTCTTTCATTACAAAAGTGGAATAACAAAATATCTTCAAATTGCATTTAAAAAATCAGAGTCCAAAGTAAAACTTCCAATCCTTATCCTTATTTTCATGCTTGTCAGGCCACTGCAAAAGGCCAATGGTGAATGAAAACATTTGCAATTGCTAAGTATCATTGCCTCTGAACATAAGACGGAGCTGGAAGCTTATCAAACTGCAGCTGTTGGGAAAAGGAGAGAAAACATCTCCAAGCATGTCAGATTTTACTGACACACATATCACCACCTCAACCACAGAAACAGGTAATCTACAGGAGATAGGACAGTGTGGATAGACCTAAGAGCTTTGGGTGTCAAAAGTTGGTAGGTCATTTGGAATATTGTTTACTTAAGTTCAAGTAAATCACTAGCAACCCTTGTTATTATAAGTTATACATGTATAATGTGGTTATGATCTCTCCCTATATACAACAATGTGACTGAAAAGTTTCATACATTCCTACACATGGATAAAAGCCATGAAATGTGTTGAAACAGACTATATAAAAAACACAACGTAGTGTCTGTGACGCCACATGGAGGGTTCTTAGGAGCCATTGTGATGCTCAATGTGTGTAGTGCCAGTTGTCACCATGTTGGAAGTGCCTGACTACCTGTCACTCAAAGCGATTATGGCATCAATTGTTTTTCACTGCATGAGTTATATAACAGTTTATCCCCTGCACAGATGTTGTGAAAGGGGAAATTAGCTATCAAGACCAAAACTTGTACCAGGCTGTAAATATGTTTATTTCTGCTGTTAAGTTTGGCATTTTAACATGGGGTCTATGAGGAATGACTCGCTCTTGGAGCCAGCCTCAAGTGGCCATTGGAGAAACTGCAGTTTTTGGCACTTTTTTGGCTTCATTTTCTAGCCTCAGAGGTTTCTGCTTGGATTAAAGACAATTTAGTTTTGTAATGTATTGATGCTGTTAGTGTTGCAACTGTTTTGTCGATAACAGTCCTACAAAAATATATTAAAGCATTCCATGTAATTCTTTGACTTCAGGTGAAATGTTTGACAAAGATCTGGCATCTTATCCTTTTAGAGCTCTTAATGTTGCTCCACTGGAAAGGTTGAGTTTAAACTACAGTTCCTGTGAACTTCATTAGAGTTTTGACTATAATGCCCTTTTAATGAAGTGTGGCTAGGAGCCTGGTCTCAGTAAGAGGTAATTAGTTTAAATGTCAAAAATGAGACTAAACTGACACTGCATCTTGATTTACCCAAGCAGCTCCAAAAACAAAAAATGTAAAAAAAAATCACACACTGGTATGCACACATGCAAATGCTCAGCCAGGTGTATCCACTCAGGAGCTATAGTAATACACCTCAGGCCACATTTTATAGGCCCTTGTAGCTAATATAAGCTGTGAACCTTTCTGTGGCAAATACCTGCCTGCTCAGAGGCAGAAAATTACATGCTAGGCATTAGATCATCCTGAAACAATGTCCATATTTTTTTTTTTACTTTTTATTTGAGGTCTGTGACTTATACGTCTGAGCCTGTGCATCAGGGGTCTCGTATAACCTCCGTTTAAACACACCATTATGTTGTAACATTCAGACACCCTGCTCCCGTTGAATATCCCGAGAATCATTGCTTGTCCTTCCCAACATTGGGTGACCGCTCTTTGGCTTTTCCCCTCGCTGTCTGTGTCAAAGGGACACGTTTCATGAGGTATGCCAATGTGGGCAAAGAATGCTGAAAATGTGGAGGAATTGCTAAGATTGGATCGGAGAGTGCAGGGGGTGAGGCTGGAATTTGTTGCCATCGATAGCATCTTGCTTGAAGCACAGCAGAGGATTACACTTAATGTAACACAGATAGGAAGGGCAGCTACAGTACGTACAGTATATCAGGACAAGGGTGAACATTGTATCTGTATTTATGGATTGTAGAACCTGATCTGGTTGTGGAAGCTACACTACATTTTCTGTTTTTGCTTGAACAGTTGCACACTCTGACTCACCCTCTCCGTCTCCCCCTCCTCTCACCATCTCTGTGTCCTTTGGACTACCCATGAGAGTCCCTGATGGATGGCTGCAGGTCAAACATTTTGTTGGTGGATCCAGCGATAAAAGATCACTGGGGGTGCTGTTACACCCTCTCTCTCCTGTTCTCCCACTTCAGTGAGAACAGCCTGAGGCTACTCAAATACATATGACCCTTGCCCTGTGTTTGACCTGGCAGTTTTAAACAAATACACACATTGCTTTCCTGTTTTCCTTCCCAGTCTCCTCGCCTGAGCTAAATAAATGAACAGATAGCACACATGAGAATCTGCTTCACCTTTACCTCTCTCCTTTGTTCTTTCATACTCTGCATTTTTAAAATGTTATTCTCTTGTAAACAGTTGAAGTCACTGTTTTCCACTGGCTTGTTGAGAAAGAGAAAAGAAAAACACTGAAATGTATCACAGACTATTGTTTTAATACAGGGATTGTTAACCTGGGGTCCTTCTGCTGTTTCCAGGGGGAAGATTGTAGAAACACTCTCAACTAATAAAAAAGGTAGCTAAAAGTAATGAATAAATGGTAGGGGAAATAGCTAAAAGTAATGACCAAATAGTTCAAATGAATAGCTAAGAGTAATGGACAAAAGTTTGAAATGGTTAGCAAAAGTACTGCATTAGCAGCTGAATTCCTTAGCTACAAGTACTAACTAAACAGTTCCATTAAATGGATAAAATGCATACATTAACAGTTGAAATAACTAAATGTAATAGATAAATGTTTGAAATGTAAAGCTAAAAGCAATGACTTAATCATGTGGTCTTCTACCTGTTTAGAACTAAAACCGTTGAAATAGTTAATTAAGAGTAATGGTTAAATGGTTGAAATAGTTACCATAAAGTAAAAAAGAAATGGTGAGTGAAAAGTAGGCCTACAGCATTTAAAACCTAGCTTTAATTAGCTAAAAGAACCAATGGAAAAAGGGATGAAATAGTTCACTAAAAGTACAGATTATACAAATGATTAGCTTCATGGGGGTACATGACTTCATCTTGCTGGGAGCCTTAGAACTAAAGTTGAGAACGACTGGTTCAACAGGTCCAGTCATGGGAGGATGACAGGTCCAGTTTGGATGACAACATTATTTGCCAGAGAAAAGCAAACGGATGAATGACTGGGGGATTTATTTTACGGTGCCAGAATCCCCTGAGGGATGGCGATGCGCCCTTAACCATGCCAACAACTCACTCACTGCCCATTCCTTTCACAACAGAGCAATTCATAGTCAATCAGCGGTGTACCTTTCCACCTCGTCCAGTCCAGTGCATCTCCCCCGGATTTATTTTGACTACTATCTCTGCACAGAAGTCTAGACATGCACCTCGTCACTGCTGATTCTTTTGTAAATGAACGGTGGTGGAAAAAAAGAGGAGAGGGAGAGAGTGATGGAAGAATTCCTTCCAGTTCCTAAAAAGGGAACACACAGACTATGGTGCATTTTTGCCATAGTTCAGAATGAAGGGAAGAAACCTGAAAGACTATGATGGATCGTTTTTTGTAAAAGAAAGGATTATGTGGTGAATAGAGACGAGACAGAAAAATGCAGTGTTTGTCTGAATAAATAAACATATTCATCAGGCTGATGATCTGGCTGCTGTCAAGTGTTCTGTGATTAAAGGAAAGAGGGTTATTGTCTACTGTTGTCTAGTTCTATGATGAAGCTGTCCTAAGAGAGCAATACACAGCTTATCACTGCAGTCATGACGAATGAGTTTCATTTATGAATCTACAACGGCATGCTGGAATTCGGACAGAGAAAATATTCCATGTTTGTGAGTATCTACGCACAGTACAGCTCAGTAAGCTTATTTATCCTTCAATATAAAGGATGAGTTAAAGGGTCATGGGCCTTGTGCAAGAACATTTTGGTATTATTATCTTGAAATATAGAATCCATTAGTGGAAAAACTGCATGACTCCTATAACAGGTCTGGACCTGTTGTGTGAGTGTCTAAGAAAATATTCAAAATAAGAGAAAATTGGTGAATGTCGCAAGTTCTCCTTAACCACACATACGAGCCACGTAGCCCTTTATAGGGCACAAAGTGTTGTTGGAGGATATTTTGGAGGCTTTTACCTATGAGACATTTATCAAAAGGTTTAATTTTTATGTTACAAATCAAGGTCACTTGAGTTATTTTTATTATATTATTAATGTACTGATTGGTCAAATGCCATGGTGTCACTATTTGTGACGTAGAATGATCTGATTGGCTGGGAGAAATCCATGTGGTTCTACGACCTCACAGAGAGGCATGAGGACCACATTTTGGATGTCCGCTGAAGTTACCGAATATGGTTCTTTGCCCCATAAAGAGTGAACTAATTTCTTCATATAAGTCATTCCTGCATCAGGCCCATTGTTTAACTTGCATCAAAGTTACTGCAGTAACCTGGAAACAAGTGGACATTGCCATCAAGAAGTGAACTACTGATCTGAAAAGTAAAGTGAAGTAGATGCGAAAATACCATAAATCTGCATTCTTTCTAATGGCCAGAAGGGGGCGACTCCCCTGGCTGCAAAATGAAGTGTGATTGTATAAACAAATGGGTAACGATATGGCTACTGGGGGCACTCTAATTTTGCTAATTATCCATCACTGCATAGTAAAACTATGGGCACACACCTACACCAAGTACAGCAAGTCAAGTTTTAACCTACAAGTCAGTCTGTTAACTATGATGGATTATGACAGGCTGGGTCATCACTTTACTGTTCTGCTTTGTTTTCTCTTCCAAATAAGTAACCAGTGGAAACCTGGCTGATTGTTTGACTGCTTCTTTTTCTCGCTGGATTATATTGTTTTTTACTTTGTCTCCACGTTTCTTAGGACTTTGCAAATAAGTTGTTGAGTTCAGTGTTACTAATATGGACCGTAACGATGACCAATACAGGGAAAATAAAACCCAGACTGTATGAAACCAATATGCCCCTGCGAGGATGTCACACTTTTCTCAGACAAATTCAGTTTTACATTTTCTTCTTTGCTGTGCCACTTCTAACACTCCATGCCAGCCTCTTTTCTCTTGGGCCAGTCAAAACACATACGGTCTGCTCCGCTCCTGTCCTCTCCCAGCATACCTGATCAAAGCCTGCTGCTGAGGAGCATTTCATCAGACCCTTTGCAACCCATCAGCGGATAATTCCAAAAATCCTTTGCAATCCCAGACCGTGGCATCGCTCCGAGCTCCTTCCGGATGTATCGATCAAACCTTGTTGAGGAAAAACGTTTCCAAAGCGTGGCTACACACCTGTGACCACTTGCGGGGGAAAAAAGCATGTGATACAGTGGGACATCAGCTTGGAACAGGGAATTACTAAATATTTATCCGGGTTCCCCGGAGAGGAGGTGGAAAAAAAACTTGCTTTGTGGGGGTGACGAACAGATTATAACAGAGGAATAAAAGAACGAGCAATGGAGGCAGGGGAAAACGTGAGCTTGTCCTTGAACGACAGAGAGAGGGGGAAAATGTATTTCATTTTTGTAATCATTGCACAACTGAAGTGTGCAACTGAATTCAGTGTTTGTTTTCTCACTTTCATTTTCCCTCCTCTATTTTGGCTTAAACGAATTTTCTCATCCTTACCCAAATACACAACTGTCACTTCTCCAAATATTCAATGTCTCAGGGAGAAGAAATGTTGATAATCTGCCCAAGAGTTCTCCAACAGCAGCAACCCCATCTCTTTCATCCGTCATTTCCCATTTATAGAGGAATCCACAGCTATGGGTTTAAATGGGCCTGTCTAACCATATTGGAGAAAGTTCTATTGTGCAGTTCTTTTAAGTAAAATAAACATATTTGGTCATTTTTTTACAGTCAGAAATTATCAATAACATAAAAGTCACAGAAGAAATGTTTAAAAAGCCTGGGTAGAAGTAATCTATAATCATGTTTCCATGCAGCTGTGCAGGCAATCTTACATAAACATGTAACAAAACAAGGTAAAATTAGTTAGGTGTGCTTTGACTGGCACAGAAAATAGGAACGATAAAAAGGACCAAGCTGCATCAGGAAACATTTTGCAATAAATGGTGTGTGATTACTTATTCACAAAATGTGTTTCCATTGTTATTTAATGCAGAAATTCAGTGTCTTTCTTTCAAGGACAAACAAAGCAAAATGTTTTCCTATACCGCAATGATTTTTTTAACTTTGGCAAAAGAAATTACTGAATAACATTGTGGGACTGAAATACCATGGAGACTAGAAAAAACTCCTATCAACCTAATTTTTTATGCAAAAGAAACATATACTTTCATCAAACCTGATGAAAATATGGAAATGTGTCAATGGTTACATGACTAGACCAGAGGTTCCTCAGAGGCTAACAAAACAACTTCACATCTACTCAGGGCAAAAAACTGTGTTAATCATGGAAATAGCCTTGATTAAGACTAGATTGGACATTGTTATGGAGACAACACAGGTCAATAGGCTATGTTGGCAAATTTGGCAGGAACCTATAGGGATGCCATCCACTCTCCTACTAGAGAACTAGTCTACTAGCAGCTTTCAATATAATCCTTCAAGTGTGCAGTTTGGTATTGCGTGACTGACCCTATTCCCTTGGCGGAGGTCTGCGCTCTCCGAGTGCTTTTCTAGTTTTATTAAAAATGTTTCCAGTTTAAGTCAAACTAAGTAAAAGACAGGAATTCTTTTGGATGAGCTAACTCCAATGGACATGCAAGGCTAAGGTCACGTGACAAAATCAACAGAAAGTTGGCTCATATGTTCAGCACACACTCAGAACGGACCCATAGTTCAAGGCCCACCAGTTGGGAACCACAGGAGTAGACAATAAATAAATAAATAAACAGCCTTCAACACTGCAGTGATGCAGAATCACCCCTGGGTGCAGAACATTGCCGTGCCAGAAGGTCACCCTGTTTGCACCTGGTTGATATATCCATGTGGGATGCAAGTTATTGTTTGTGTCTGCGTATACAACATGAATGTATGTCAGTTTAACAGCCTACCTAAGCTTCAACACTCACAGTATGTGACATTTCACATGCTGCCTTGTACAATATTGGAAAATATGAAGGCAACTTTATTGCTCCACAGACTTCAGGGACGTACAGTGAAGCCTCCTGCTGTGCAACAGGACAGTGATTGATGACAGGGCTGATGGGATAGCGACTGGACCACCAAGACCTCCAGGTGCTCTGGAGTCTTGGGGCTTGCTGATCTACAGCCTGCTCTTCTGCATATGACAGCATTAAATCTCTCACTCCGTAACTTTATATTACACAGCCACACACACACACACAAACACATAAACACAAGAACACAAACAACACAAGCAGACATGAAGAGACATACGCTGCACTAGTGTCTAGACACAACAAATGCTACTCTGCAGCCCCAGCAGAGGTCTGCAGTAGGTTGGTAATCCGGCGGCAGTTCATTCTGATGGGCTGCATGTACTTTGGCCTCCTTTGGTGAAGAATTGTCAACAGAGAAAAGTGAAGTGGACGTTTTCTAAACGACTGGAGCCAGTTCTTTTCACACAGCTAAGCATGGCTGCTGTTGGAGCTGTGTGCGAAAAAGCTTGGCACAGCCGCGCTCGTGTTCTCTGCCCGTCTTTTTCCTCTCCTTCGTTCTTTCGTTTTCTCAACATAAGGGTGAACATCTGACATACCCAGTGGCAGTGCTGCTGGGGATAGCCTCAGCAGCTTTGTGTTGAGTATAAGCACTTTCAATGAGTATTTAAAGTGTCTGACTGCAGAGTTTTGAAGATATCTTGTGACTTTTTACAGTTTTTGTGTCAGAGAGAAACATCTAAACCCAAATTCTCACTGTCTTTCTCGCAGACTCGGTCCGTGGGCAGCCGGGAGAAGCAGTGGGCCAGCTAATCATTTGCGGAATGTGGCGTGGATATAAGATAGGCCCAGATTGGGAATGCACGGAGCCAGAGGAATGGTAATTACTGTGGAAATCAAACACCATCAATTGTGAGGTTTTTCAACATTTCACAGTGTCCCTCTCTCCCGTTCCCCTCCCAAAGCCCCCTCTCCTCTCGCTCCAACTCAAACGACCCTCGCTGCCACTCCCTCAGGCCCTCAGCCCTCCCTCCTGCCCTCCTTATTTTTTCCACTGTTTTCCACTCCTCTACTTCTACTTGCCTCTCTACCCTCCCATTTATTTTCCTTTAATTTTTTTCCGCCTCACTCCACCCTCTCACTTTATCTATCTTCACTTTGTTTTTCCTGTCTTTCACAGTACACCCATTTATACCTAATCCCTTGGTCAGGATCGCTTTGTTTCCCATCCTATGTGCTCCGCCCATGCTCATTTGCACACACACACGCATTTGGGCACACACACAAATGACCACATAAGACAAATGACCCTCATCACTGTTTGTCTGGTATGTAAAAACACTTAAAAACGGCGTCTGAAACATTTGTAATACATTCCAAATGCTTTAAGAGACTCTCACTAACTCTGCTGTCTAGCAAGAAATTACAAATACTAATTCTCCTCATGGATTAGTCTTGTAATTTAGATGATAAATGAGTTGTAGTTTTTCTTTCTTCCCATCTGTCTTTTGCCTCGGACTAAAAACCACACACATGCTCGCGTGACCTCAGAGGTAGTTAGAGGATTGTGGGGTGACAGGTGATTACAGGTAGGTCATAAAGTCCCCAGTGGGTAGTTCAGACTGTCTACCTCACATTTACCCACAGTGGGGTACGTGACACTAGCCAGCCTCACTGCAATCAAAGGCACTTTCTGACAGTCTGCTGCATGTGTTCTTCAGAGCCACTTTGTGTTAGGCACATGGGCAAAGTGAATGTAACTAAGTACATTTACTCAAGTACTGTACTGAGTTACTTGTACTTTACTTGAGTATTTCCACACATGTAACTTTATACTTCTACTCCACTACATTTCGCTGCAGGATTTAGTTACTAGTTACTTTTCGGGTCAAGACTTAACATGAAAAAAATACAATCCATTTAAAATGATTATGCATGTTTATGAATTAAACCACAAAATAGCATATTGAGCTGTTAAAATTAGTGCGACATTGACAACATTAAAATGCTGCTTATATAAATGCATGAAAAATAATAATAATCCAAATACATTTATAACAACTTGTTATACTTTGAGTACATTTTGATGCTGATACTTTTGCACTTCGTCATATTAGTACTTTTACTCTATTAAGGCACCTGAATACTCCTTCCATCATTGCTCATGGTGATATAAAAGTGTTGTTGATACATAAGGCTCTAACAAACACCAAACAGCCTCCATCCTGTCCTTCATGCCATCATTCCTTTCCTTTTTGACAAAGAGGGAATGTGAATTGGACAAATAGGGCCTCTGTCAGGGGTGACTTCCAGGGATAAGGAGGAGAGAATTGCTGGGAGGGAGGGGGGCCGACGTCAGGGCCAACACTTCATCCATCTTCCCTGGGGCGCCCCTAACCCCCCGCGACAACCTCCCGAACCCCGCTCCAGTCAGATGTGTAATGCTGTAGCATTAATGCTGCTCTCTCAGCATCAATTATAATGCTAATCCAAGCCAAAATGTGTTTAATTTGTCTTATTCCTGACATTTAACCCCATATTCATTTACTTTTTGTGAGTAGCTGGAATGATATTTGGTGATGTAGAGGTCTGCAGAGGTTTTGAAAAACATCTGAGCTGGATGAACTGGTCAATGAGAAGAATGCTTTATGAGCGCTGTGTGACCTCTGAAGCTTATCTCCCATGAGCCCCCTGTGCAAAGTCAGCCGCCCGTCTGTGAGAAGACAAATAGACGGAGGAAGCGACGCATTAAGGGTGCAGTAAAAACTTGTGCACGGACACAGGCAAGCGCACACACGCATGCACATGCACATGCACATGCACACGCGTCTGTGCATTCGCAGGGCAGTCCAGACAGTAACAACGCTCCTTGCCAAGTGTCACTGGGCAGTGTTTGTCAGAACATAACGTTCACGCTACACCATGGCAACAAGCACTTCCTGCTTCCTGCTCTTGCTGTGTGATGAGACAATCTGAGGAAATCAATTTTGCTGCAGCGGTGTAGAGCAGAGCAGAAACACAAACATTCACTAACTGCATGAGTGTAAATGCATCAATTAAAGTAATAAGGGAGTCCAAAATAATAACTTTTTTGCGTGCAAATGTCTATATTTTTAAGTGTGTACGTTTGTTTTTAGCAGCTGATGTTTTGATGAAAAGGCTATCCTTATATCTCATTTAAATTCATGTTTTTGCAAGATAAAAGTGCAGCCAACAGTGTTCATTTCCAGTCCTGCTTGCCGTGATTGACGCAGCAAAACAATATTCAGAAAACCCAAACATGATGTGATAAAGAAACTGTAAAGGAGAGCTTTCACCACATTAAATGGATCCATGCATCCATGTTTCATCACTTGGGGGAGCAAGAAAGCGTATCAAAATAAATTGTGGATTTGCATACAATACTGCTGGGGGGGAGATGTTGTGGAGGTCTAAACAAATCATAATCAAAATAAACTGTACTGTCGCTTGGGTTAAAATGCTTCCTGTTTGTGAAAGTGGGCCTATCATAATATCCTGTCTGCACTCAGGCGCAAACGGCAGATTGGACGTTTAGTTATACAAACATCTCAGAGGCAAAACTGCTCTTATTAGTTTAGATACAACTCAACAGGTGCAGAGAAGTCACTTAGCTTTTAATACAAAACATAAAAATGTTCGTAAAGTGATGAACAGATAAAAAGAGGAAACTAAATACATGGAGAAGATGTTCTGCTTTCAAATAATTCATAATCTTTTCCTCCTGTGGCTAGCCTCTCCTCAACCAATTAAGTAAACTACATAGCTACATAGTTGTATCTGCTAAAACCTCATTTCAGCTCCAATCTTAGTTTTTTCCCAATCTGTTTTGGCAAAGCCTAGTGATTGACAGATACAGTAGATAGTTACATTCAGTTAACGTCTGAATTAAAATGACTCTGTGGCCTGGACGCCTTCCCTGTGATGAGAAATCACATTTCTGTTCTGTTGTCCTCCCAGTTGGCAGTTAGCCGAGGCCACAGCCAGTGACGGAAGAATGTGCATATCTGAATGATGCAACTGACATATTTCATGGTGAAGACCATGAATGTTGACTGTAAAAACATTTAAAAACTTGTTGCCACTGTTGTGAGAATCTAATCTGTATACTTCATTTTATGCTGTATGACTTTGACATTGCTTTGAGCTTCTTTAAAAATGATATTAGAAGCTTCTGTATCAAAATATGCTTTATTAAAATGAGGTAAAGAGCGTAAAGTGTGCTCGCCCTCACTTTGCTGACAGAGAACATTCTCTGTGCAGAAGTTTACAGGTTGTAGCTAAAACTCTGTCCGTATTGCTTGCATTTCATTATGCAGAGTAGGTGCTCCAATACCAATTGAGCAAGCTTGGTATTGGCAGAACTTTGGACAATTATTACCTTTCCTGCTATATTTAAATATGCTATGTGCTAGGCTCGTCTTTGCTGAAAAGAAAAACTATTTTTAAAGATTGTTAAAAGATGTGGCCGGGGAATTGGGCTGTCAAAAACGAAATTGAAAAGAATCACGTTTAGGTTTGAACTATTTGAATATCATGTTTTGTGTATTTTGTCCATAAGACAATACATAACTATGTATAGGTATATTTATTTAAACATCAAGATGTCTTTTAAATGATCTACATACCAACACATTACATTATTTAAAGAACCAAGAAGTCTCTGATGATATTTGATACAGTCTGCATGACATGTGTAACTGGTGGAACTTTTTTGTCAATACAAAACCAAAGAGTACATTAAAACATTTATTTAAGTTTAAAAAAGCTGCTTTGGTTTTACCTTTTTATTGAAGCTATATTCCTTCACACCTGGAAAGTAAAACACACTCCAGCACCTTGTTAAATGGAACCAGGATCAGCACGGTGTTTCTTTCTTTCCAGCTAGTAACAGTGATTCAAGTCAATTGATAGCTTCCTCTTTTTTTGGCTTTCCATAAAGGTCAGGATTATCAAGAGGGTTTTCAATTGGTCAACAGTGCAAATTTTCATTTAAAAATCCCCAAAGTGAAACTCTTTTTTTCTTTTTGCTGCAATTCCATTGAAATGAATTAATATCCGGCCTTCAGCACCAGGCAACGCAATTCCAAAACAGCAATATTGAGCTTGTTAAAGACTCTGGCCCATGTACTGTACTAACCACATTGTGTGTCATGAGTGGCCTGCTCTGTACTCTGTCACACACTGTACGTGTGATTAAAGCCCAAAGCCTGTACAATAAACCAGAGGGCTGTACCCGAAAAACTTAACAATGCTCTAACATGTCACTCAACTTTTATGGATAACATTCCACTGTTAAATTAATCATCGAGGACGCAAGCACCCGTGAAGTGAATCGACCCCGACCAACACATGCGCATGTGCACGCAGGCACAGAGGCAAACATAAGGGAGCTAATAAAGGAAATCAAAGCAGAGAGCTCTGCTTGGTGATGACAGAGTGCCCCAGGCCTCCGTCACACGACCCCCGGATGGTCTGTCTGCTCCTATGGTAACCCCCGCGCTCTGATCTCATCTCGCTCATAAACGGCATTTGATATCCGAATAAACACAAACACTGCAGCCAGCATTCATCATTCAGTGGTCAGAACATACTCCTGATTTACAGTTTACAGCTTTGTTGGCTTGTTTTCCTTTTGTTCCCAGAATTACTCCTTTTTGTTTGCTTTTGCATTCCCAGCCACTCGCTGTGTTGAAAGTTCTGCGCTCACCTACGTCTGTGATCCTATGACATTCATCCTGACGCCTGCGACTGACTGATTACACTAAAGTAAACCCACTGTGCCATTAATTTTGGTTTAATATTGATGTATTCCTTGACCTCAGTGGCATGCTATTAACACAAACACAGACAGTGATGAGGAAAAATGTCTGTATGTGTGTGCATATTTCTCTGATACAGCAGCTTCCCTTTATGGTCAGAGGTCAATAATTCCCCTCATCTATCTTCAGCTTCCCATAGTTTTTAAAAGATTAAACAAATACATGGTTGATAAGAGAAAAATGTGCGGAAATCTATCTGTGAAATGGACCACTTAGAAAAACTATACGTGTTTAGGTTAGATCTGAGAATAAATGTATGAACCAAAGGGGGAGTGAGAGGAATTCAACTTACTCAAACAAATGTGAAAAGTGGCCACTTATATATAAATATTACACACAGTTAAAACATAATATATTTTAACAAATATGGGGATAAGACATGACTAAATTTCTTACAGAATTTTGGCAGGCATTCACCAACTCTATGAGGTAGTGCAGGGCACCTTTTCAGCAATGTACATAAAGTCCTCCACATTAATCTCAATTTGGATGTATATAGCAGCGTTCCATGCCACCTCCATTACACCAAATCACATGAGCGCCCTGCCCATTAATCACAGAGATCATGTGCAGAAAGCGTAAGGGATCATTTCAGGAAATTCACTAGGTTTTTTCCCCCCGTCAGCTCTGTCTCTTGTCCCTCTATCTGCAGTCGACACGACATGGCAAGAAACAACACAGACACACAGCACTGCAAATCAAAAGCATTTTCCCAAGGTATGCTGGTAGTAAATACCTCACCATGTAAAAAGCTCCTTCTTTACAACTCAGTATAACATGTCGCTCGATGGGACAATCTCTGCTGCTATTAAGGGTCATTAGCAGTTAACACTAAACTGGCAACATTTAACCATTAAAGTTAAAAGAAACTGTTATTCTTTTCACTCTCTTTGTAAAGAAATATAAACTATCATTGTATTAATTTTCAAAAGAGGTTAAATAGTTATTAGTTATTGGACACATTTGTACGAACAGCATTGGCAGTGATTGACTGACATCTCAGAACCGACGATATCAAGAGACATGCTATCAATTTAGATGGTGTGCGACTATTGCTGTTTCGTTATGATTCACTTTTAATTTGTAAGGTTAAAGTGCTGAAACTAGATGGTTATGTTAAGGAATGAAAAAGTTATGTGATAAGCTTGTAGGTTGGATTAATTACTTTGTTACTGAAATAAAAGCCTTCTTGATCCCCACTTTCTAGTTGAGGCCTCGTCCTCTACTACATTCAACATCATGCTGTTAAGTTCATATTCAACTGGGAAAGTGGAAACTAGCAAGCTAGGCTAAGGCTAACTAGCTTCTACTGAAAGCTCAGTTGCTAACATCAGCACTTATTCCAGTGTTACTTTACATTTATGTTTCCCAGCACCTGCTGAGTTATTGGCAGTGACCACACACTCAGTTGTTGCGCCCATCACACATAATACAAAGGAGCAACAAGTGGTCCTTTAAACCTTAGTACTCCAGTGTCATTGAGTTTTGAACAGAGTGATTGCAAAACAAAGGGGGTGCTCAAATCACAGTTAACGTCATTCACCCTTATGGTTCACTACCTGTTTGGACTTTGGCATTGAGGTGATTTAGCAAGCTATTTGCAGTGCCCACCCACCCAGATATTACAGTAAACATATTCCAGGAGATACACAAACAACCAGGCCAGAAAACCACATGGGATTACTTTGAAAGTGTTGGTATACTAAACTTAGCCTCAGTTTAGAACATTGCCACAGACAAATGTGTGTACTTGCCACAGCTTTGTTTTGATCGCCCACTTGTACTGTAAGCAGTCAAATGAAGACAGGAAATTGAGACATTTGCTCACAAGGCAACAGAAAAGTGTGAAAATTGAGACAAATCACAGAAAATCACGCATTTCATTGATGTGCAAAAACATTTCAGTCGTTCAGCCAGCAAGTTTAAACATCCCAAAACGACCATAGCAAACAAGGGACTTGTGTGTTTGTACGAACCAGCCAAATTTTAGAAACTGAATCCCAAATCAGTCCAAGAGGTACTACATTTTCAGAATTTTATAAAGGAAAAGCACAAAGCAAAACCCCATGTTCTGTACTGCTACTATGATTTTAAAGTTATGTTAACAAATCTGAATTATGGAGCAAAATCCATAACACATGAATAAAGCAAATCATCTGGGGGCTGAGGTCGTGAACACAAACAGCCTCTTCTGTTCTGTTTCTCCATATAATAAATATTTATACCTGAATACAGAGAAAAATACACATGCAAAAAGGCAATCACCTGGCTTGGCTCACACGGGCCTTGACGCCTGCCAAAGACTCGAAGCTTGCATGAGAGTCTTAAGGCTGCGGTGTGTATGACTCGTTCTCTAAAAGCCATCACTGCTGTCTGTAGACCTCAGTCTGATCCTGGAGCTAAAAATAAAAGAGCCGGCAATGTACAGCTCCCCCATATTGGCTGAGTTTGGTTACCTAATAAAATATTAGCTCTGTAGAGCCCTGGAGCGGAATGTAGGCTGTATGGAAGTAGGGGTGAGTGGGTTCATAAAGGAGTGACATCCACCTGTGTTTTACATATGCAAGATGCACACACACACAATCAAACACACTGTAATTATGACTGTGAAAAGCTGAAATAAAGCACATATGCCTAAACATGAAAGACATTCATCCATCTATTTTCTAAATCGCTTATCCTGTTCAGGGTCATCTTATCTTATAGAGCATACATAAACACACACACACATCTCTACACACACACACATACAAGATGTTGAAAACCAAACAGTGCAGACGTTGCCCGAAGGAGCGTTCAGCTGCAGCGCAGATGTGCTGAATAGAGTGGACCGACCGACTACACTACATATTCTCGTGCACGTATTCACACACACACCTTCGCTTGCCAGTGGGAGGGAGGTTTTAGACAAGGTTAAGGTTCAGAGGGTGAGAGATAAGCATCACATACCCTCTTCAACCAGGTAATATATTAAGACACTTTGATCAAATAGAGAGTGAAAGAAACAAAGGAAATATTGCCCCAAAACAGCTGCAGGGTCAGGAAGAGAGAGTAAGAGGAAGTTGAAATGAAAGAGAAAAGGAATGAGGATAGTAGCGAATGGAACCAAGAGTCCGACATGCGGTTCAGATTATGACTCGATGCCATGAACATCCTAATGGGAGAAGCCGTGTGTTGATCCAAGAAAACCGGCAATGTGTGGCTGGAGGTATCTGAAGGCGCATAAGCATTCTGCACCACAGGCAGCGCACTACAACAGAGGGCACACGGCGCACAGGTTCATTCAGTAAACAAATGTCACCACGATTCCTCAATCCAACACTCGAGAGAGAAGGGACGTTTGTTTCCTGCGGGGAAGCATCTCGCACAAACAACATTTACACGCTCAAACAAAACCTGTTTACTCCCTGGTCGGCCATTCCTTTCCCCGCTGCGTTGCATAAGGTCAGAATGCATCTGACTTTAAATAAACTGTTTGGAAAAGCCAGCTGTCATCTGCAAACAGTATACACAAAACAACTTGAAATTATTCATTGTATCAACGTCTAATCATGTGTAATCAAGTCATGTCAATTAGACAGCGGAAAGGTTGCTTTCATGGTTTTTGTAACTTGAAAGAGAATAACGGCTTAGGCGCACCTCTTCCTGAACAAATGCTCCATGTTTTTGTTTCTGCGGTCGTAATGCACCTCTGATAAACAGGTAACAGATTAGGCACAAATTCTCATCTTGAAGTAATCAAAGCGAACTAGTCTCTGAATTTGTTCCTAATAGGGGCAAGAGTGTATGCGGAGCCTGTTTCTGATCTGCAAGAAAACAAAACAAAAAATTCCACAGAACTCCGAGCAATAGGAGGCACCAGTACCCAGACGAGGACCACCAGCATCATGTGGGCAAACAGACGGAAAGTTAGTATTAATGTGTGTCAGATTTAAAGAACATGCCCAGAAACCCGCACTATTAGTAACACAATTATGACAAAGATACACAAGTATCAAATTCCAAGTCAACATACTTTTCATGTCTCCTCTTGTGTTTTATTAAGATAATCTCTATCCTAAAGTCATAATGTCATGGTTTCTGTTGGAATGCTTCTTGGTATTTTATCAGTTTTTCTTGGCATAGTAAGATACAAATAATCAGTTCTTGTAAATATTAGGGCTGATCATTGACGTTACTGATTACTGAATCCCTCCATAGCAAGGAAGCGGCCAGTGCCATCGGGGACGATAACGACTAAATACCTTGTGACACAGGTATGGAGCAGGACCCTTGAGCCTCAAGCTGATCTGCACCCTTGAGGGGCATTAGGGAGCCAGAGACAAAGACACCACACACATTTGGATGGACCCCACTATCCCACAGATATAATCACCCCTGGAAGAGTCTCTGCTAGTCTGTTTCCCATTTCAAACCTCAATGAATCCCATCCTCATCCTTTAAAAGCAGAGAGGCACACACACACACACACACACACCATGGCCTGGAGAGATGGTTACACTCTATGTCGACTCAGTGGAAAATTTCAGAACCACAGAAACAAAGGCATTTGGTAGAATCTGGGAATAAAACTCCCATATATGAAGTGATTCGTCCTTGAACAATCATTATTGATGCGGAGGTTTCACAAACTCATATGGCTCATCTAGGAAGTATGCAATCCCAGAACCCATCGGCTATCGGTCTGATGATGATTTAGCCCCTGAGGGCAAGGGCCAACATTTTCGGGGTTCCACTGTGGCCAGTGGATATCCAGATAATGGGTATCCCGCCCAATACTTCCTCTTCCATGCTCCGGTCATTGTTTACAATCCTGTTACCAACATGCAACACGAAAAAATTGGAGCTGGAGTCTATGACCGGATTCTTTAAAAAGTAGTTAGTTAAGCACAGTCAGTTTAGTGAAGTTAGCTGAGCTAAGAAAGAAGTTAATTGATTGTCCAGGTTTGGCCAATGTGTTCCATTTGTATTGCTCTCCAATCAGAATGTTCACCTGCAGTCAATCAAAGGCTGCTCAAATGTGATTGATCAATACAACTTAGACTGCAAACAGACAATAAACAAATCCGCAAATATCTGTTTATGTGATGAGGAAATGTGTGCTTCAAATTTTTCAAATATTTATTCACTAAATCAAACATAACACATCTCACACAGACATCTCCTGGAGTGATTATGTTGTTTACAACTAGTAAAGACAATTGGCTGTTTGTGTCAGTGGTAGAAATATTCCATTAGCAATTTTTGTGCGCATAAAAGACAACAACAAAAAACACAAAAAATAAATGGAGAATATGATGTCATAGTCTGACGGCCAATATTGTTGTTTTCATGAAAACACAGTCTGACCCTCCTATGAGTTGATCTATTTAAAGACAGTCATTAATAGTAAGTCCTAAAGTGCTCTGCTCTTTCCTTTTCCATTCTGTATGTTACAAAAAGGAAAACGTGTTTGTAAGTTGTAACACTCACTCATATGAGCTTGTTTCAAAAAATGGTCTTGGACGAAGCCTTGTGTTTCCAGTGTGGGTTCTGAGGATCAAAATGGAAACATATTGAAACCTTGGTAGAGATCCAGCTCTCTTTTAGTTGTGTACATTCTTCATCGGCAGTGAGCACTGCTGAATCAGAAAGAGTTACATAACAAAAGTTGCGAAACCAAGAGGCTCAGGGCAACAAAATGCCCTTGGTCGTCTCGGCTGTGTGACGGCCTTGCTACGAATCCAAATGAAAATGCACAGATATTCTGTTCCTTTCAGCTGTGAGAACACATAAAGTTCTGGAGCTCTCGATTTCAGAAAGCTTGGTGTACAATTATCTGCCTTAATATTCTGCTCCTATTAGGGAGTTTGCAGTGTATAATCAAGGTCTGGAATAGGCCCTGCACCGCCAGTTTGGCTCTGTGGAACCACAGCCACAGCTGGACAACGACCACTTCTTGTTGCCTTCCCATGGCCATGGTAGGAGTGATCAAATCATTAATGTCCTCTGTATTCACAATTCAATTCAAAAGGGAAGGAAGCCAAAATGACCGCAGACTGCGCAGCCCCAAAATGAGACTGCATACAAGCATATTCTGCTTGCGTCTGATTAAAATCAAACCACACAGTCAGAGCAGAAATGATTTTACCATACACAAGGATCACAATGGCACTAAACATGTCTCGTTTTTATCCCATCATCCATCATGGGAGTCTGTATTGTATTCAATGGAAACTCAGGGGACGTGTATAACCCAAACACACTTGATGGTACTGACTGAGGCCCGGGATGATCTTTGTTACCACTGGTGCCTCAGAGTTTGTTTAGTTTTAGTTGTGTTTGCTATGTGGCTGTAGAGATGTCAATGATGGTTTGTTGGCTGGTCCACCAATTTGGAGCAAAACAATATCTCAACAACAATTGGATGAATTGCCATAAGACATGTTCCACTCAGAATTAACTGAATGAATGTTGTGTTTAATGCTATAATGCCAGTTAGTTTGCTAACCCACTAAATTAAAATGACAAGGATGCTCAACAATTTGCTTGTCAAACATCAACATGTTAGCATTGTCACTGTGTGCTGATGTTACCACTCAGCCCAATGCATTTCTGTATCTATGTACAGCCTCAGAGAACCACAAGAAGTACATTACATTACATTTATCTGACACAAAGGCATTCAACCATGTGGATTTATTTTATTTTATTTTATTTTATTTTATTTTATTTATTCATTTATAGTCAGATTGGATAATTGTCTTTGACGGAATATGTGTAGTAGGTGATTTTTTAATCATTACGGATGTATTTTATAGATCAAGTTGTAACTAAGAGGACTGAGAGAAAAAAGTCGCAATTACAAATCTTCTACCGCTACTTCAGCACCACAGACAGCACCGTGGATTTATCAATACCTAGCACAGTTAGCCTACTAACATTTGAGACCCATGGTCAGTGCCATGGATTCAAACGCACACAAACCTCAGTCCAATAACCTCTCTGCACTCGCTATGCTACTAGTGGATGGAGAGGGATGGCAGATTACCAAGAGGGAGGGGGATCGCATTCAACCTCAAATCATCTGCTGGACGCATTCTTCTGACGTAGAGAATGAATATGCAGGAGAAATATGGAAGAAATGTTGGCAGTGACAGAGAGTTGGTCAACTTGTGTCACACCCAGGATCCTCGCAGTACATATGAGGGACACTACAGAGTTTCAAGGGAGCCAGAAAAGTCACAGATGAGATATCATGGCTGCAGACTCTGCCTGTTGTGCAATGACTATGAAATACTTTATAGTAAGCGCAACTTGATAAGAATCGGTCTTGCAATAAACTGTAAAAGCATTCACAGATTTTCCTTCAGAACCTAATTTAAGTGAAATGTTTATGACAGCGTGTTGAGTCTGGACTCGTTTTATGGTTTGCCTTATCATTTTATTTTTCTTATGTGTGGTATCTATCAAAGCAAAAACATTTGGTTGTGTAGACATATGATGTCAGAAAAAATAAAATGGTAATATGGTGCAAATTTTGCCTGGTTAAATGTTTTCATCCATTGTCCTCAGGGCAAGCATGACAAATAACACTGAAACCGCCTGTTACTATTCCAGTGAACAATAAAGTCTGCCGTATGTCATGCTCACTGGTCAGGAAACTATCATAAAAACATTTAAATATGAAAAAAAAAGTTCAAAGTATGCAGCAGACCAAAACAAACACAGATTTGTATACAAATGGTTTTTCAGGTTTTTATTGGGAACATTCCCCATTGGCTCGTACATTAGAGAGGCCGAGTCTACAAAATATATCAGCTATCATGGGAACAAAGATGTAAATGGGGTCAAACTAGAGTCTCTCCAATTAGTGAACAGAAAACATGTGTATCTGAGGCAGGTTGCCAACTTGTAATTTGTACATAAAAAAGGTCCACGGACTTCAAGAATGAAAGCTCAAAGGACTGCTGTGCTACACATATTTCCAAAGATTTAAGTAGAAAAAAAAGTATTTCCGCTCATACACACAAATACATACATGCTCAAATTTGTCCCTTTAGATACTGTTGGTAATAGCAGCCCGGGATCTCTCTGGAGTTCAGCAGGTAGGGCAAACACTCTTTTAGGACCCGCCACTGAAATCTCCAGGGCTTTGGAGCGCGTCATTGGCCCGACGCTTCAAAACACTCCTCAAATCCTGGAGATCACCCTGAGAGGGAACATCTGTGGGCTGGGACGGCCTGCAGATGAGAACAGGCCGCGCTGTGTGTGTGTGTGAGGCTGTGTGTGTGAAACTAAGATTGTGGTTGTGTGTGGTTGAATGAATAGGTGGGTAGGTTATGATTTATGTCAAACTGCATTTAACTTCATGTATGTGTGTAACATGTGTAATGCATATCCTTCTGTGGATGCCTAATTACAAGTATTACGATGCATTAGTGTGTGTCATTGCGTGTTTCAGTGTGTGCGCCATCAAGTGGTATAGTTCTGAATCCCTAAAATCCGACAGTCACAGTTAGTTGGGAAAGTGAGGCTGTTCGCAGGGTATATAATTCTGTAATTGGGATCATATGCGTGAATAGACCAAGAGGAACAGTGTGTGTGTGTGTGTGTGTGTGTGTGTGTTTGTGTGTGTCCATGAGTGGTGAATCCAAACTAACCCTGTACAAAAAACGAATTCAGTCAATAAAGCAAACAAACTCACCAATCAAGACAGCGGTAGACCAGCAACTCCTGTGTTCTGAGCGGTAAAATGACTGTTTTTATAAAGGAGTCTGGTGGTTCTGAAGAGAGCACTGATAACGGCGTCGGTTCCCCACGCTAAACTTAAACAGGGCTGTCTGGCGGCAAGTGGTGAAAATAATAAATACTACTTATAGTTCTAAATATTTTCACCACTTTGCCTTTCTGTCAGGCAGCCCATCAGATTCCTTCAACAAAAACAGGCATTTTTACCGAGCAGAACATGGGAGTTTGCTGGTCTACTACTTTTACCATTTTTGATATTTTTAAGGCTTAGTTTGGATTCACCAAAGTCACGCAGAAAAACAAACTGATCCAGGCAGCTGTAGACCAATTCTAGAGCAACTGAAATTACTGTTTTTGTCAATGGAGCCTGGTGGCTTTGGCACGCAAACTTTAAGAGAACTGGCGGCACAGTAAAGTGGGATGCAGATATCCTAAATAGAGCATGCATTTACACTGATACCAAGTTTTTTTTGTTTGTTTGGGGGGGGGACATCCACAGCGGTATATTGCTTTGCTTCCGTGCATGTCTTTCTGCCTGCTTCTACAAACTAGGGGTGCACCGACCAGCATCTACACAACGACTGTTGATAAGCACCTTATACAACCCCTTTTCTACATATCCAAACTACCCCTTTAAGTTGGTACAAGGGTTCTCCAGCAGTGATAATATGCACACAATAGGTTTAACTGCCTGAACTTAACCAACCTTGAACTTATAGAGGTGGCAGATGGGAAAAACATCTGTTCACACAATACACACACACTATAGAAGCCCACTGCTGGTACAGTGCATACTCCATTATCAGGGAGCTGACAAACCTACACACTGCACACACATCACACGACATAATCACGGTACATCCAGATGACCCACACAATCCCTGCATACACTCTGTACCCAAACCATATGCACAATGCAAACACACACTGACACACTGTCGATCCATCGCACGTACACACCACCCACACATGCTGCACTTGCAGCCAAGACCAACTCTGACTGACAGCTTAAGCAGATTCAGCCTATCTGTTCCCATCAGGTGTGATGACTGGCGGACTGAGGGGTTAAATCCAAAACTCTACTCTAAACAGAGAAACGGGCGTATGTTTAAACAGTTCGTTGCCAACTAGCCAAGGAAAGCAGGACTTTGTGGCCACCTCAGCAAACAGCTCGATTAAAAGGATTTACCATTGATTTCTTGGTTAAAGTTACAGTGGAAATATTTGGACAAAAGGCCGCTATCAACATGAATTACCACTGACATGTTTGCACATTTGAAAAAGAAAGGAGGAATGAAAAAATACTAAACTTGGTGAAACCTAAGAAAAACAAGAAAGAAAGAATGGGGGAAAGACACAAAGAAACAAAGAAAGACATAGTAGAGATGAAAGTGGGGTGCAGATTTTATGAGGGGGCCGCGGAGGTCCCTGCTGTACGTTTCTCTGTGGGAAGCATGTTGGAGGCTAGGTACACTCTAGTATGTGGTTTTCCCAAGGCCAAGCAGATCCAGCTCGAGCCACCTCTCTCTCATAGACACATAGAGCTACACACCACTACTCAGAGGGAGGGAAGGCCAGGGTTTTCCTGTTCATGTGGAAAAAAGGAGGGAAGAGGGGAGGGAAGAATGAGCGGAGGTAACCCTAGCCACCGAGGTGGCCCTCTGGTAGGGCCCAAATCCTACTATTCTCTTTCCTGAATCTCTCAGCCTCTCTCACTCTCATGGACACATACAAGCGAGCTGAGCACGTGGGGCGAGGCGCCGTGCTTGGACGTCGGCGGGCGGGGTGGGGTCTGGACACCACTGAAACCTCTCCCTGTTTTTGACCACAGTTACGTTACATGCCAGTGGGTGTCTGGTTAAGAAAATAAAGCAGTGCGTGGGCCCAGTCCAGGCTCGTATATAAAGCATATGTCTCCAAACACAGGAATCCAAATTCCAAAGGCAGGAATTTAGCAGAGCTCTGTAGTTCTACTTCACTGTGGCGTGGAGATTTTTGGATCCAAAATGTGATTATCTCCCTTACAAATTGGTCAGAAAAATAGCAGTATGGGAGTCGAGTGTGGGGGGCCTGAGTTGCAGCATTGCGGGGTATTTGATTTACCTGTCACTGTCAGACGCAGGGGTATTTGTCTCTGTCGATATCTGGTATTCACTTTCTTTACGCTCTCTCCATCATTGTGTCCCGTTCTTTCCTCTTCACTCCATCTTCCCCTTTCTCTCTTTCTGTCTCTCTCAGGGGGACACTGTGCAGGCAGACCTCTGTGTTACTGCTCTGATCTCAAAGAGGGGGGATATGGATTCCATAAAGCACTCAGCTCTATAAACGTCTCCCAATCCACATGCAGCACCTGGCTAAATATTATCCCAGAAATGCTTTGGTCACGTCCTCAGAAAACACGACAGTATCGTCAGATTGACAAATTCTCTGTTGTGATGAACGATGTGCTTCTCCAAACGCCACATAGTGTATGCAGTTTACAATGGTGGCAAATTTACTTTTTAACATTCTTATCAGCTGTAGCTAACTAACAAATTTTGCTAACATTGGCTCCATAAGTCCGACATATTTTAAAATGTGAACCCTGTATATGGAATTTTAAGCAAAGGGCAAAGAGGTCTTGGTCTTAGCTAGGCAACTACTGAGGAGTGTATGTTTGTTAGCTGGACAGCATTATTAGGATTCCCTCTGGTTCTCTTGGCAAGACACCCCCTCCATAGCATACAGTTTTTTGGCCAGGGATCCATGCTAACACGAGGTACTGGAGACCCAATTTGCTCAGGTCCAATCCCCTGACCAATGGGCTATCCTGACACTAACCCCTCAAAGTCATGGCTGACCTCAACAATATGCCTAACCACTCAACTGCTATTTACCATGTGTCCAGCCAAGAAAACCAGAGGGATTATAACGATCTGTGACTGTTTATTTCCGCAGTCTGAGTGAAAGAGAGACACGTTCTCTTGTAATAAAGTTATGTAACAGATACTGGACATGGTGCAATATGACAGCATGATTAACATAATACTATGTTTGATATAAATGGACATACGCACTGGCGTAAGTGTGTGACAAACAGCGCAATTTCACATTACTGCAGAGCCGAAGCCATTAACATGAAGTAGATCAGTAGACGTGCGAGTGGAGGAAGATGCACACAAAGCATGTTGTTTGTTGTTTGTTTACTAGAAAGTCCATGTGCTTTTTGGGCTAAGCTATTGTCTCAAAGTAAACTATTTTTGGACAAAAGGTGAGCCTCACTTTCTCCTTCTCATCTTTATCATTATATTTTCCTTTTTTTCTTCTTTGTCATAATTATCTTCTTCCTCTATTGGCAAACAAACTTAGAGGTGCATTACTGACACCAATTGGACCAATTCAAACACCTTCTGAGCTTAGTGCGACACCTAGTGATTACATTTATATACCTGTCCAGTCTGGTGTTTGGCTAAATACCAGACTGGTATGAAAATGTTTACATCAGCTTAATCCTGATATCTCAAGTACCTCTGTTTTATCTCAAGTAACAATTCAGCTTCCTTTCAGACAAACAAACCACTAGAGTTAGAGTGTTTTTGAGTCTATATGACCTCTGATCTGCATATCACGTACATCTTGTACAAAGATGGATTATAATTGAATTACACTCGATGTCAAAAACATCCTGTTCCTTATTTCGAAGGTTTTGGATGATGTAACTAGTTAGCGACAGCATATTAAGACTTAAATGAAAACACACCAGTTAATGAGGATCCTTGGCTACTGTGCATGGGAACCAAAGAGCTGCAACAGAAGCATGTGACACTTTGAGCCTCAACAACCCTCGCCTCCACATGGAATGACTTATATCCACTCGATGGCTGCCAGAATGCTTTGCATTTTGAAGAACAAACGCAGTCATGTTTTTTATGATTTTATGATGAGAATGTCTTAAGTCAGACCCACGCTGCACTGTTAAATAATAATTTTGGGCTTACTGGAGAGGCAGTACAGGCCAGGAATTAGAAATGAACAAAGAGAAAAAGAATGAGACAGAAATGAGGGAGAGGAATCTTGTTTTTTCCCCCATTTGCCTTTATTGTTAAATAATTCATGAATTATTGCCTTGCATAAATTACTAAAACTTCACCAGCTTGCAAATAAAAACCCTGTTAGCAGATCGTGCCGCTGCCATGTTACCTTACAGTCAATCCAAGTCTGAATAGAAATCTCACATGAAGTCAACAGATCTCTATCTAGATTCGATTTGATAATAAGATTGTCCCTTTAGTTCAATCACAAAACCAGGCTCAGAAGTCAAACATGCTCATTTTTAATGGGCTTTGGCGGCTCAGAACTACAACAGAAAGCTCTCAGGTTACCACAGCTGCACTCTGCACGGTTCACAATTTGGGAAACCAATTTGGAGGGATGGATCCAAGATATAGACGCGATCCAGTGGACTTGATGCGACCTGGACTACCTCAGCCAGTGCACACTGACAGTGATGGAGAAGAAAAACAAAGGGCTGGAGGGAGGGAGAGGAATCACAGAGGAAATGAATATCTTACAGTAACACATGGTGTGAAAGAAAGAAATGTCTCTCTCGCTGACCTCCTTGTGTTTTTCATTCCTCCCCTCTCCCTCCTCCCTCTCACCCCTTCCTCCTCCACCCCTCACTTGCGCTCCATGCCGATTGAAATATGCAAGCATAATAGTCTGGGAAATAGGATCGAGAGGTTTATGAAGGAAAGTGCGTTTGGGCTGGGCCTGCTATGCTATGTTAAGTCCATGTTGAAGAGAAGTGGAAAGAGATTTAAGCTGTGTCAAAACCATGAAGGTAAATTGGAATTATCACTTTGAAACCATAATACCACAGAGAGAAAATGATGCAGAGGAGAAGCTGGGTGAGTAGAAGATGAGGAAGGAGCAGGAGACTCAAAAGAGGAAAATTAATCAGTGGTTTATGCCAAAAACTGCTCAGGAATGACTCAATGGATATATGGTTTTCTGCGGTTTCTCTACATGTACAGAGGCCAGACCTCATCCAATTTAACTCTTGTCTCACGCCTCCATTAAACAATTTTGCCAAATTACTTTTCCTCTAATCTCCTCTCCCATATCTGATCCCCTCAGCTAGCCAAAACTCTTCCACAGCATGGGATGTCTTCTCCAGTTTCACCTGAAAAGTGGCTTAGGTAATATGGGCAGCGGGATGACCGTTGTTCCCCTCCTCTGCAGGACAGCTTTGTTTGCCCTCACTCATCCAGACAAGGATAATAGAGGCCAATTATCTTGAGCCACTGACTTCATAATTACCTTGGGAGTTTGTGTGACAGTTCTGTTCCCACCAAAGCTTGTCAAGAGAAACCAATCAGGGCCCTCAATTAGATTAGATTGATTAACCTGGCAAAAGAAACTCAAGTGGGATCCTCCGTCGCAGATTTTTGGCTGAATGAGGTTTGCAACTAAACGCACACTGTCACAACCATCTGAGAAGCCGCCGTTGGAACACGATGGGGAAAGGGCAGGCAAGTAACTGGCAGGTGATAAGATGCTGTCAGTCACTGTCCATGCTAAACCACTAAAGAGATGAGTCCTGATGAAACTGATAGTATTACAGCATCAATGCTAACCTCTTCCTTGACCTCCGACCTCAAGATATCTGAATAAAAACTGGTTCCACTTGTCTCCTCTTTTCAGGTATTTCTGCTAATCCCATGCCGTTTAGGGCAAAAATCATGCAGTTATTTTCACCTATTTCATTTAAAAGTGGTGGTGACTTGGTTATCTCCAATACATCCCTGGATTCATGACGATATCAGGGCTATTATAAGGAGCAAAAGACACAGACAGACTGACCTGGCCCCAGATGACGATTCACATTTCCTACGCCCAGTTGACGGATCAAACAAGTGCATCCAACTTCCTTTTCCTACAGTGACCTCATCTGTCAGCTGTGGCAGGCGTCCATACTCCTCCCCCCTCAGTCTCTGGATGCCCTGAAATGAAAACATAGACAGGAAACGTTGTTACCATCCCACTGTCCTTGCAACATGTAGCTGTTTCTGTTGGCTTAGAGAAAGGTTACTGATGTTTTCTTGCAACAATATGCATCAAAAGATGCAGATTTCTGATCTTGAATTATTCCATATAAGCCCTTTAAATGAATGGGAATAATTATGCTTTCCTTGGGTTGCTGGGTAGTGTTAAAGGCATACTTGGCCCTCAGAACACCAGTAGTGAGTGGGCGGGTTTACAGGTAGGGTGATGTGTGACAACATCACACCACCATCATTTTGGTTATAACCCTGTCACACACTTTGCATAAGTGCCCAAAATGTGAAAATGGAAATATTAGATGCAGTTTTCCAAGCATGTTATTTGCTCCTATTTTTAGGTACAATGTACCTTTTTTAAATAAGGTACACAACTCTGTAAGGAGGTGCTAATGAATGAGTCACATTTCATGGAACCATCCACTAAGCCTGTCATTCTTTCCCTGCTGATTCAAGCGTCCACACCTTGCACTACTAACCACAGTGATTCTGTTATTTTCATAAAGCCATAAATAGTGGTGGTCATGCTCACTCTGCCAGTTTCAAACTTGGGTTTATTGTACAGAAAAGTGATTATAAAACGGTTGAAAAGATTACTAGGTTACATTTGGATGATCCATTTATCCATCCATTTATTTATCACTTTCACTCTTACTCTAACTCTGATTCCTGTTACTACTTTTTAGGGAGTGGTTTTTGAATTGTTTTTTGTTTTGTTATTTATATTTATTACACCCACTAAGGAGGTTGTGTTTTCGGTTCAGTTTTTTTGTTGGTCTGTTTGTCAGCAGGGTTACGGAAGAACTACTCGCCCGATTTTCATAAAATTACATAAAAGTTTAAATAGTGTGTAACTTACAACAAAATTAATTAATAAATAAGTTTAAAATAGGCTAAAACACCCCAAACCACTGGCAGACATTTAAAGAAAAAACGCATCTGTGTGTATTTGGCTCTACAGAATATGTAAGTGACCATCATACAGTATGTTCAATATGGAGGTGTTGAGAGGTACGTCATGTGTCACAAGGAGCACAATGTTAGTGTTGTGGTGTGTTCGGGGAGGTAAGGGGTCACTGAGGTGTGAAGGGACTGGTTGAGGGAGGTGAAACTGTGATTGACGGCACCTTGTTATAATTATGCACTTACGTTCAAACTCAAATTTCTTCCGAACACATTCACCCCCTGGGTTATTATTTTATGTTCTTTTCCTCTCCTCACCGTTGTGCGCCCATCTCAGCTCTACCCTCCGCTGACATGTTTTCCCAGAGCCGGTGTTATTGCTAATACGGTTAGTGCTGGAAAACCAAACAAAGCATGACACAGCACTCCATCACCTGGCCTGGTGATGTCATGATATCATAAATACCCTGCTGAAACTACAGCCCCACCTTTCTCCCAGCACGTGTCAGAGATTGGTGAGCCATAGGCAGGTGTGTGTGTGTGTATATGTTAAATCAGTGACATTTTTTGGAGGTTGAGTAGTGACAGGGCATGTTTTTAAGACCCCCCTTCATGTTGTAAAGTTGAACCAGACCATGCAGCACCGGAGCTGGGTGTGAATGGGGGGTTGTGTCCCTGAACAGTCCACTCTTTGAGCTTCCATTAACCAGGTCCACCCTGGCGGATCAAGCATTCATGGTGGAGGTGTCGCCATCAGGATGGTTGTTGCCTCTGGCCCCAGGTGTTAGAGTAAATTTTGTGTTTCAACTGATTTGGGGTTGTAGCACATCCCATTTACAGCAATTTATGATTTCAGCTTAACTTTAGTAAATGGTAGAATGGATGTACCGGAAGGACAAAATCATTATTTATTAATTATTAGAACCTGCAGTTTTTGAGCTAGAAGCTGAATATCAGTATGCTAACATGTGAACACTGAAGATGCTAACATACTGATTTTTAGCAGGTTATTAGTTTGTTATGTTGAACATGTTAGCTTGGGGCATTAGCATGCTAAAATTAGCATCACTAAGCATAAAGTACAGCTGAAACTGATGGATTGTCATTAGTTTAGCAGGTATTTCGTAATAAACAATAATATTAGACATGTAAATGATGTTGGTGCGAGACAAAAGGTGATTAAAATTCATAAGGCTTTGTACAATTTTTATGGCAATTCCTCAAATCAAAAAATCAAATTCAGAACCACAAAAGTGAGCCTCATAGGGTATCATATGAAAAATGGGTGGAATCAACAGGATATACAGTATATCCTCCAAGAACCATGAATATCTACACAAAAGTTTGTGGCAATCCATCTGACAGTGCTGTTAGTGTGGCTAAAAACAATGTAAGTGGTACTGACTGTACTGCTATTGGTACTTCCAAAACTACTTGTTTATACTATTGGGTTTCCGATTTTAAGAGGAATAAATAATAAAAAAAAGTCTCTATAGACAAGCGAGTAATCATGTATTTAATGCTCTGATTACTGGTAAGAATAGGCTTTGAAGAAAAATTTTGGATTTACTGCCGTGTGGACAAAGACACGAAGTGGTTACTCATGCCAGATAAACATTCTGGTCAAAAGAAAGTGTGATTATGTTTTCATTTTTCTCACAGCATCATCTATTCACACTCATCACACCTGCCAAGAAGTAGATGAAACAGCAAAGGACAAAGGAGAGATAAAAATGAAGCTAAAAAATGTGAATGTTGGATGCTCCCTCTCAGTTGTAGTCATGCTTTTGTCTTCCAAAGTACATCTCCGAGGACATCCAGGTCTCATTCACTCAGCTCCACTGGCTCTTATGTCCACTAAAAATGTCTCCATGGTGCGTGCTGCATACCGAGTGCAAAGGAAACCAAATGTGGTATTCTGAAAACGGATTATTTTCAGTGATTATGTTTCACTTTCCTTTGTTTCTTTGGAATACAGTTTGGGTATAACTGATTATGGTTACATTTCTGAATCAAAAGGAACGCTTTCATAGAATTAAAGAAGAGGAAATCGGAAATAATAACATGGTCTGAATAGTATATTAACAAGAAAATCGTTTCATAGTTACTGTAAAACATAAACCGCAGTGTGCTCAGATGACAGTGACTGGAAAGGCTAACAAACAAAGAGAATCTCACTTGGTGACAGTTTGCCACCCGCTGTTCACTGAGACACTCCTGCTGACATGAGGCAGGCTTCTGGTCCAGTCACTACAGAAAGAAAAGGTTTGGTTCTTGCATGTGGGACCGCTTTTGGCTGCTTGCGTTCATGTGTGTGGTTGTATCGTGGCCACAGAGATCAGAATCAGTCTGGCTTTTTAATTTTTTCCTGCATGAAACCATATGACTGTCCTGTAACTGGCTAACTGATGTGGATGCTGACAGTCGGAGGGCCAGACACTGACCTGCAGCATGAGAGGCCCGGAAACCATCCGACAAAATGCTACACGGCTTTTGACAGCTTCCTCCCTCTTCCTCTCTCTATCTGTCCCTTTGGAGCAGGACCCAGTGGGTGTTTTGTCTGGGTCAGATTTACAGTAGATCTAAGCACCACTGAGCCCAACCTGGCCGGCTAATTGGAAAAAGGTTTGTGCGTTATGAGGCCCGCAGAGAGCGCTCTCAGCACCTCTGCATCGAATGAGTAACAAAATCACACAGGGAGGCACGTAGGTGAAGCAGATGCACACGTGTGTAGGGAGAAATTCTCCACAATGTGTACGCACGTAGACACAAACATCACGACAGCACAGAAATTAAGAACTTTTGGCGCAGCTCTCGCATTACTGAATGACATGAGCGAGTACATAGGGAAGGCAAAAAAGTTTTCAGCTACACATGTTTGGCACGAATACTGCCACTTGAGAATACACTTCCATTATGCATCCCGAATATACTGTGTGTGTGCATGTGTTGTATATAAAGGACAATAAATACAGGTATACATTTCCTCTTGCACTCTCTCACACACATACAAAGTAAAGTGCAACTCCTTTCCTGTATTAACAACATCCTGTGCTGTGCTAATGGGCTGTTACATCACACTGCCTGCATATATCATACTGTTACATCTAGTTAAAACAGTGCATGTTGCAACGTCATGCACCTGGAGTCACAGACTTCCATGACAGGCAATAAAATGGCAGAGAAAATCACTTGTGCTGTACTAGATTCTGGTTCAGCAGAGAGGCATGTTCTGTGCATACTGGCCTGTCCGATGAATACGGCCCAATACATAAATCTTTCACCAGCGCGAGGCCTTTGTACCACTGCCAGACAGGTGAACAAGAGGTCTTGAACTTGGCAACAATAGAAATAATGTGAAGGCTTCGCAGTTGGGCAGACATACCATCACAGACTCCAGGAATATAAGGAATGAATAAACAACGCCTGAAAATACATCTCAAAAGGTTAAGGAGCAGAAATTATGGGATTATGCTATAAAAAGACAAATTCACTATTTTAACTAGCTACACGTGCAGAGCTCTAGAGATGATGATGCCAGAATAAAATATCCCAACAGGCTGATGGATAGTTTTGCATAAGGTTTTCACATTCATGGTTCCCAGATGTTGAACCAGACTGATGTTGACAATCCGTTAACATTTTCTCTTGCGCCACCAACAGGTCAAAGTTTAAACTTACATCCCAGCAAACTGAGTAACGGTTCCTAGAATGATGTATCCCAATAAGTATCTGCCCACAGGACCAATTAAATCCTGCAATAACTTCACAATCCGGTCAAACTTTGTCCACTAATTACATTGTTTTTACTTAGCTATACTTCCTGGTACTCATTGTAAAGGCCCAACATGTCACGTCCTCAATTGTTCCTTCCTTCAGCCTTTCAAAAATACAACCGTACTAACAACTGCTATTAGTGTACTACAACAGCAAATCTGCTAATTTGTTAGCTTGCTAGCTTGAAAGTGAGGCAGCAGAGGCACCATGAATGAACTTAGCGGCGTCATTTTGGAGTAATGTTTGTTCCCAATTGCATTTTTTTTTATCTTAAAAATAAAAAAGCACTAAATGTCACCAACATTTTCCATAATTTTCACGGTCACATTTAATCATTTTCCATGAACATAACATAATATAATTTAATAAAATTTTTTAAGTGACATTAGTATAGGTTATGATGTTAGCTTTAACAAAATTTGCATTCTATTTGAAAACATTTCAACCATTACAAAAAAATTAACTCAAGGGTTGAATGGAACATACAGCTAGCAATGCTTGTCAGACATCTCCCACACGGGGAATTTTATCATGACCCACTCGTCAGATTCCAGTCAATGTTTTCCAGTGTGACAGCTTGAGGTGTTTTATATGGAAAGTCATACTCACAGACTGTAATGTCTAGCCTGCATAATAGGACATCCAGACCCCTTACAATCACATTCACTAGTGTGAAAGGTGCTTGAAGTGGGCGGATAATAAATGACTTGCTGAAGACATAAAGCCTTCGGGCTTGTGTCTAGATTTATGTTGTGATATTAGCTCGGATATCATGCTTTAAAAGTTAGACAGATGACCTGCTTGGGAGACATGCGTCATCAGAAGTACTTCGCTCTAATCAATAGATGGTGTGTGTTTTGTCACTCCAAAATTTTAATGTGACACACACACATGGTCGGTTCATGCTTGGCAGTTGTGAGCGGTGATATCCCGTCCAGTGCAGCTGGTGTGCAGCCTCTAGGCAGCCCTGTGCTCTGGGAGGGAAGCCTGGTTTGATTTTAGTCCAGGGCAAACCAGGACTTTCACATTCCTGCTTTTCAATTGGAATTAACGTATTTGTTGCTGCCTGGGAGATTGATAAAAATATATGCTTACATATGTGCATTTGGAGGAGAATGCCCTGGAATAATGAAGTCTAAGGTGAGGTGCAGTTTGCCCTCAGGGCTAGCCAGTGTAATATTACATGACACTTTTTTTCTTTCTCTCCCACTCATTCTCTTCGCTCCATCTTCAAGTGAGGCCGTTCCAAGCTGGAAAGTTCTGCCGCTGTTACATAAACTCCAGCTCGAACGGCTGCGGGGTCAGGAAAAAGGGAAGAAAAGAGGGAGAAAAACAAGACAAAAGTTGAGTGTATTGTGGGAAAATGAGGCTCAAAGATAAAGAGGATCTGGAACGGGTAAAACCTGTATCATCAGGAACGTCTAAAAACTCCTCTTCATCAGATCCTGGAGAAAAGAGGAAGAACAAAAGAGCAGGAGGAAATTGGAAGCAGAGTGAAGGCAGCTTAGCAGCTCCCATCCAAAAAGCCTGGAAGAAAGGGAAGGAGGAAAAACTAAAAACAAGGCATTAAATGGCTCGGCGGCGTCCAGGGCTCCGGCTGAAACCCTCGTGGAACCAGCCAGGTCACTGCTGAGACAGAGAAGAGACTCCGCTTTGGATCAATTTCAACCTGACATGTCTTCCTGCTGAGAAGATGTTTTCTTTGTTAACACGAATCCCTTGCGACACTGGTGATCCAGGATTTTATTGAACGGCTTGGCTGGATCTCATCCATGCTTTTATTTTTGAGCTAGGAAAGGTGTGCTTCACTAGTTGTTTCTCATTTCAGCTTTCCTGCCAACACTGCTGCTGACCCAAACATAACTTCAGGAGGCCTAAAAACTTCTCACTTTCTTTTGTATGTGCGGTCCAACGCTAAATGCTTGAGCAATGCATGAGTTATTAGATTTATAGGAAGTGCTGAACAGTTTGTCTGGAAGTGGGTGATGATTCATATTCCAAATGGCTTGCAGATGCTGTAGCAGATCTCCGTGGGTACATAATGTGACTGAGTCCCAAATCAATTCATAATTACCCCTCAAAACCACATCCACGTTTATTTACCGAGGTGTTTATGCACATGAATCCCCAACGAACATCCCCTCAAACCACTAAAATCTCACTTTCACCACCAACAACAGGATGTGTTTTTAGCAGACAAGTGTAGAGCCGGAGAATTACGCAACAACTCCCGTGTTCATGTGAGCATCTTTTCAGGTGCACACCAGAGACACGCTCATTAAATCAACCACCTCCTCACTGCCTGGGAACATTATTCAGTCTGTCTGGGATTTGTACTCTGAACACACTTGTTTGCTGACTCACTGCATTCTCCTCTTGAAGAGTGCTGTCCATCCTGCTGTCATCTCTACTCTTTCCACTGACCAGACACAAAACACACACTCCGGAAAACTCTGGAAATCCCGGGTGACTGCATCTTCAGTCAGCCCTTGCCTCACCTGAGAGACAGCACGTTTCCCATCAGACTCAGGACATTCCCAAACGGTTGACTATCACACATCCTTTCTTTGATTTAAAGACTGCTGGCTTTCCTTGAGCACATCAGCAAAACATTAACAAGAAAATGGAAAAAAAAAGGGGGGAATGACTCAAACAATGACTGAGAAAATAAAGTGGGAAAAGTAAGAGAGAAAGTGGATGGAAATGGATGGAGTGGAGGTAGAAGAAAGAGATGCGGTATTCAATAAGCGCAGGTCAATACCAGGCTGTGCGCTGGGCTTTACTGTCACAGCGTGCCTTTCACCATTTGTTTCCCATAAAGGCCACATGGAAACGTTTAGCTGGCTTAAAGCAGATCGGCGCACGTTGTCTCGGGCCCGTAACATTTGCTACTTGTTTTTCAGGTCTGTCCTAATAAAAGTTTTCTGAAAAATATAGGCCGCCGCAATAAATAATATTAATGATGATAGCATAAACTAAAATAAAATATAACATAAAAATGACATGTGTGCAGACTGGAGACACCAAACTAAACTATGTCCGGGGACATGAGTGATGGGAAGTGTCCTCAAGAGTGCATGTGTGTTTTTAACAGCTATGAGACAGAGAACGGAGAGACGGGGGGGAAACAATAGATAAAAATAGCATCTTCGAAGCAATTCCTCATGGCTCGGAAAGTCTTAAGTGCCTCAACAACAACCTTTTTTTTCTCCTTGTGTTTTTATTTTGCAACAGCATCTGCAGCCTTCTAAAGGGAATAGAAATCACAGATGGAGAGGTTATGAGGAGTGAAGTCATAACGGAGCATTAGTTCATTTGTAGTCTACATATTTTTTTGTTTAATGGGTAAAACTGTGAAAACAATCAACACGAAACTCTCACAAGACATATTGGTGGACCTTTATAAGTGGTGGGAGACGACAAATGGCGAAATTGCGTGTTTGGACAGAGTCCTTCTAGTGTGTATTAACACCTATTTGTGAGTACAGGGGTCGTAATAAATCCATCCTGCACTTTGGCGTCCGTGTACACTATATGTGCGTATAATGTGTGTGTTTGTCAAGACGAATTCCTGCGAGCATATGGCAGAGTGATACAGGTTTTCACAAGTACACAAACCCAGCTGTCCGTCCATCCCCCAGGTACACGGCTCTAATTCTGCCAAGTCATTTACATTGAGCTTCTGCACAAAAACTATTTCCTGCCCGCTTTCCATCCAACATCCACATCATCACAAGCCTACAGGGTACATAGATATGTGCACGTAATGTGTTGAGAGCTCGCCTAATGGCCCACTAGGCTTATTGCAAGCCGAACGCTGTCAGGGTGCTTCCACTTTCCACTCTTTATCCTTTTAAATGAGCAGAACCCCAGACAGGAGTGGGCAGAGGCTGAAGACAGTAAATAACAGAGAAATCCCATCCTAATACATCTTCCACTGCATTATAAAGTACAAAGACTGCATGTTGTCATCCTTTGTCTAATCTCCAGCCAAATCAAAGCTAGAGTCCATATATTGGCATCGGTCACACTCCTCAACTACTGCGAATTGTCTGCTCGTCCCATATTCATAATCTGAAAATGAAGCTTTTATTTATGTTTTCTGGCAGCTCTAGGCTTCACTCCCACAAATAAGGGAATGTTATTCTCCCACAATACCTACTTAAGCCTTATACTGGGAACGATGCTGCCTACAGCTGAGGAACATAATGTACACAGCAACCTCTGGTGGCTTTTTGGAGAATTTTACATCAAGTGCCTGCATACTAAAATCTGTGAAAGCAGAAATGGATTCATGTACTAGCAGCTGTAAAATAGGATGTGTAGAGTCTGAAGCTTTCCAGCAGCTAATAGCTGACAGATTTCTCCAAAAGGAAATCCTTATCTGACAATCTCATCCTCTAAGTGCTTTCAGCAGACTCGTGAGTTTGGTACTAATGTTATTGTTCCGTTACACAATAAAACTGAAAAAAAGGCAAAGAATAAGAAAAACATGGCTAATGCTCTCGTGGTATCCAGACCAGATTTTTGCTTCTAAAACAACACCAGGGATGCTTGTGTGTGCATGTGTGTGCGTGTGTGTGTGTGTGAATGGCCACTTGTGTTTTCGGTTATTGACGAGGTGTGCAGTGGGTCTAAATGAGAAGTTCTGTTCGTTAGTTCAGGGTGACGTGAAGCCATTCACAGGTGTGACGACCAGAACCAAGCACTGGTGACACACACAGTCCTACACACACACACACAACCACATGCACACAGATTACTTCCATGTACCCTGAACAAACATAAGAGAGGCATTAGGTCTGTTATTGTTTTTCTTTGCAGAGCGGCTGCGGTACACCAAAGAAATAAGCTCCCACAGCACACTGAAGCCCAGGTTGTGTTTGTGTGTGTGTGTGTGTATGTATTTACCACAATGTGGGTAAATAAATTTGTTTACACCAACAGACTGTGAGGGGAAAAAGCATCATATTAAATATGTCACTTTTATTTGACACATTCATCATAATTTAACATGCCATATAATTGGCAGCAATATAGTGTGATTTATTTAAAAAAAAAAAAAAGAGAGAGAACAAACAAGACAAACATTAAAACATTACAATGTAAGGTTTTCCAGCCTTTCATCAA
>CAFUXE010000381.1:370510-402056 GCA_903364295.1 Serranus cabrilla | reverse complement strand
CAAACATTAAAACATTACAATGTAAGGTTTTCCAGCCTTTCATCAAAACAAAAAAAGGCAGGCTATACCTGCCCAGATGAAAGACATCATTCTTTCAAGAAACAGGACAGATATTTTAACATGAAATGCAGAAAAAATGACTTTCCATGAGGGATGGTGACAGATAAATGGTCAGAGGCTTTCTCTTCTCCTCAACAATAACAACTGTCATTTAGGCACAGACCATAGACTGTATAAAAAGATGGGCGACACAACTGCTCCCAAAGAGTTAAACCAAAACATCCCGATCGCCCCCTGGTGGCTGGCTGCAGTACAGGTCATAAACCACACCCCCTCAATGTTAGCAGAACTAACTAAACACTCAGTAAACATCAAATACATCTTTTTCCCAAAGTTGTTTTGGGAAAAAGAGATAGTTCTTATCCAGCTGTAAAAAAGGGGGCGGGACATAATGACTGACAGGTTAGACTGCCTCGCAATTGGTCGGGTGTGGATATGGGCAGGATCACAATACCATGGCTCAAAAGATGTCAGCGATGCAAGGTGGTACCGCCTGTATCCAGGATAATTTGGTTTCATTTTTGTACAGTGGAAGAAGTGAAGATGTGTCAACCATCTTGAAATACAGTCTATGGCCCGGACCTACAAAAACGTTTCCCTAAAATTGGACCACGGATCAGTGCCGATGAATTAGTTACTGAGATATACCTTGATGTCACCTTGATGTTTAGAGTCAGTTCATTCATCCTCTGACAGTCCTTGTTTGACTCAGTCCTCCCTAAATGAGACGCAACAAGCTGAGGGAAAGGGTCTTTTCATTTCCATCACTCGTCTCCTGCTGGGAGATTTTCTTCGATCCTCTTGATGAACTTCATGCGGATTTCTGTCACATTGTCCCCTCTCAGAGTGTCCTGAGCAAATCTCACGTCCACGGCCATCTGGACCTAAACCACATAAATAATTGCTTAGATTTCTATTCCTCTTGGTTTCATTTCAATTTACCTGAAGTGTATGTTGTAAGTATGTTGAGCTTACCATCTCCAGGGCTCCTCTGAGGACCCCGCACAGCAGGTTGGAGTAGACCAGCGTGCTGTGGTTATCCGGCAGCTCCACAAAGTCTACCAGCGGGTTGTTCTCAAGGATGAGGGAGAATTCATCTCCTGCCGGGCTCCAGTTGGTCACACTGGGTGTGATTCCCAGGTACATCTTAAATGCAACCTAACAACCACAACACGGTGAGGAGTGGATAAAAACACTGTTCAATTGCACAATAATGCAGCTGAAATGCCGGATGCTATTTGCACATGCACCTGATATCAGATAACTAGTGTCTACTACTAGTCTGTTGCTTGTTTTTTTTCCACGGCACTTTGGCCCTGTGACTTGTCGGCATACTGTCTCTTGCAGAAATTAAAGTTTGCTCAAGCTAATAAAACCAAACCAATGAAAATATTCACTGGCGCTGGTGGAGATTTTACTTCTTTTTTTTTTTCTTTAAATATATATATGCAAAACAAAATGTTTTTTATGGAAGACTAACCAGGCATGTGAAAAGAATTCTGACCTAATTTGTTTTCCCCCGTGTGAAAAAAAACCTTTTGTCAGGTTTTGCCAGTTTCCTTGAATTCTTCAAAGATAAAAAAAATATGTTTTTGTTACCACGATAATTTTTATTAATTTTTTTAACTTCCAGGTCAGTCTTATTTCCCCGAAATAATCTTTTTTCAAGCCAAAAGAAAGACACTGTTACATAACTTGCTTACAAACAATATACTGCATGTAACTTCTGTTTAGAGTTCATGGAGAAATAAAACTGAAGTGGAAGGAAATGTAAATGCTTTCAGCCCTGCTTAAAACATGGGGTAGTGGTGCATTTCAGCCTCTTGTGGCCGAAATTAGTGTTACAACGACAACAACTTTCACCTGCCAAAATATTTTTTCTTCACCCCACGGAGTGGGAGAGAAGTATTGTTTTGGGCGGCAGTGTCTGTGTGTCTGTCTGTGTTTCCACTGCATATACATCCTCTGGCCAACAGAGGGCACTGCACTCCAACTGATTAGTACATCAGTGGGGTGAAGTCTGCCATCTCTGATTGCCTTGTTTTCACCCGTTTCACATTTAACAAAACCTGAAAAGATGATCTTTGCAAAACCTTTTTTTTCTGCTTTTAAGTAATAAACACAGAAGAGAAAATGATTTAGATCACACAGAGAAAACAGTTCGTTTTTTTTTCTTTTCTTACTTGGTATTTTCTGGCTTTTTGTTTTTTCCTTAGTATTTTTAGAAACACTGAAAAACAATATTAGCAAATAGCACTACAACTGAAGTGATGTTATTAAGTCTTGCCTTCTGAAGAAACCATTCATGATGTGGAAAAAAAGGGTTTCCGAACAAACAGCAGACCTCCCCTATATATATTTCAGTGACAAATGACTGAGGTGGTTCCAGGGTTTAGCTAGAGGTCACATGATATCCTCAGGCAGGGCTATCTGTGCACCTTCCAAACCGCTGTCCCATAGTGGTCCTCCATTTACAGACATGATCCTTCTCCTCATGACCAAGAGCCATTTCCCTGAGCTGGTGTGGGGTTACATCTGGGGAAATACTCCACGAGCAGGCAGCAGGAACACTGCTGAACACACAGTCAGGCCTGAGAGGAGCCTTCACTGTCTGCCTGCATCTTTCCGTTTGAGATGGAGATTTAAGTCTGACACCTCACAACAGTAATATGATCAGCCAGGTGATTCAGTAAATATCAAGAGACACATTTAATATATATTATAGTTGTTTTGAAGCTTAAGTAAGAGTACCTGGACAGTGAAGCAGAGAAAGGATATCACTGAATGTGTGTTGCCTTTCTGAGGGAGAGATTACATTTCATTCCACATGTAAGTGAATCATCCCCTCCTGAATAGCAAGGTAAGTATCATTCAAAACAGAAAGGAATGCGATCTTGGCCTCAAGTTCAGACGGATGCAGACCGGGACTTTAAGCTTTTCTAATCTACTCAGTTTTCCCCAACCCCTCCCAACATCCTTCCCTCATCAATAGTTAGGATGTTTCATCAACATCACTCTCTCTAATCTTTTTCTGTCATCCCTCCTTCCCCTTCTCCCTCCCTCCATCTTTGGGAGAAGTCCATGGTCACGCTCTGATTGGCCTGGAAAAGTCCAATTACCTTAGCAATGACATCGGCTGTTTCTCGGAAATCCTGACACCTGCCGATGCTGGAGCGTGCCAGGAAGTCCTCGATCAGGCGCACTCCAATGTTATAGCCCCTACGAAGGAGAGAAAGACACAGAGATAAAGTCACTATTTATTTTCACAGTAGAGGAAAATTACTGAGGAAATACGATAGTTAAAAGAAATAGAATGGTTCATGAAAACAGCTCATATGCTTCGCGAATGATGATAATATTTAATACAAGGTCAAGTCAGCTTATCATCACTAAAGGATCTGGAGCCAACAGATGCATCCCGATCCTAACATGGTCCGACTCTGACCAGTCGGCGAGCAGAGTGGGCATTGCAGACTCACTGCCTTGTAAGGCCAGGTAAGATAAGCCTCATGGTGACTTGGCTTGGGGAGAACTTAAGGTTGCTACACAACTGGACAAGCAAAGTACATCCAGTCCAAAGTCCTGTCAGCATGACAGAATGTTTTGAAGTTTTGAGTCACTTTTGTTTAATCTTATTTTTCAGGAGAACGGTGTCCAGCACTGCCTTCCAGATATTTTCTTATCTTATTTTCTCTTCTTAAAAGGCCTGTAAGTTCTGAGAAATCACAAGAGCAGAGGGGAACCTCTGACACAGGAGTGTGAGGAATGAAACCTGATTATGTCATCCCTTTGCTCTATTTTGTGTCTGCAGTACATATATCCTCAATAGAGAGCAGCAGAATGTATCAGGGCAGTGTGATGGTGAGTGTTAAAGGGAGACACCAAAGAGGCCAGAAAAAAACACTTTTCTTATTGGTTTAACAAGCAACAATAAACTTTGACAAGGTTTAGCAAAGTGGCTCTGTTTATGTGCTCAGTATTTGCATGCACAGAGAAAGTCATCTATCTAATGGAAATAAACCATGGTGGCATCTTATAATAGTTACTGAACAATATGTTCAATACTGTATCTTACTTGGTATTGGTGTTTTTGGTGGATAATGAAAAGTGATGTGTGATGTATTGTAATTATCATTAGTATTATTATCATTCTTCTTCTTATTATTATTATTATTATTAAATTGAAGCCATGTTGTTACATACTCCAGTTCCACCAGCTTAGTTATTAAAGTGAATTGAACTATTTGTAAATTGCAGTTGGGTGTGAAAACAGCGAATAACAGTAAACAGTAAATGGGAATACTTACATTTTGTCCAGTTGTTTATTGACTTCCTCGTCATTCTCGTAGTCTTTACAGAGCTGGGTGACCAGGGCTCCGTAAGTCAGAGTGAACAGCTCAGAGTTCTACAACAGAGGAAACAGAATTTATATAATTTTTGCAGCTCCAAGTAAAATGAATCATGAATCATAAGGGTATCACAAAATGTAACTAATAGAATGTGTATTAGTGTGTTTATGAAACTTAAATAGGCATTAAAATGCATGTTTTCTTCTTGATAGAAAAATGACATGTACATCCAGTAACATGACGAAAGGGTAGAAAGCTTTTATGCAAACAGGTTGAAAGTCTATATACTACCAACATACTGGCTTTCTTTCTTTCTTTCATATTCAAATAGCAAACCACCCTCAATCTCAAGTATATGTTGAATAAGGCAGGTCCACACTTTTAAAATAATGTAGTCAATTACCTCGTGACTCATACGTTTATATAACAGGTTGATTTTTGGTATAATTTGGGGCTACTATTTATTTCCTTCAATGTGGAGAACTGATACATTCCACACCAAGTCATACTATGGACAGCTCCTGGTGCTGAAACGAGCTCTATCAGCAGTAATAAAAAAAAATCCATGTTTTAATACATTATTTACAAACAACATATACTTCAAATTAACTAACATGTTATTTTTGTACTATTCCTACAGTCTTGACTGCAGATGCAAAACTTCAATGCCACCCCTTTCACAGTGCTAATAAAAAGTGACGCATGGCCTCACACATTCCAGAAGTATATATATGTGTGTGTATTTGTTATAAAAGTATATTATGTATTTCTTTTGGAAAGTTATCTCAAAAGTGAACAGGCTATAAAATCATCATGTCCAGCTGCGGATGCTAACTGTTTAGCTTCTGTCCTACAACGAACATTTCCTGTCGATGCCAGTAAAGTTAAACTATGAATGCAATACTTTTCCATTCAACTGGTGTAAATGCTTTTCATGTTTCTATCTACGTAGTCAAACAAAGAAACATGACTGACAAGTATTTTTACTCGCAACGGTATAGTGCAGCTAGTTGTTGTGTTAGCTATCAGCCTAGCTAGGTTTGCGTGTTGCTAGCTAGGCTAGCTAGGTTTGGCTGATGTTAATCCTGCGGGAGTCGCCTACCATCTTCTTGCTGTCTGTTGTTCGGTTGGATTGCCTGGACATTGTGGACAGTGTTACAGGCTTACACAGGTGGTGACTCGATATTAATCCTTTATTTATTTGATTCTGGCTAAGCAGTTATTTCCGTAATCACCAGTGCAGTCATACACTTCCACTTATGTCAAGTCCGCTCGATTAAACCATGTACTTCCGGTCGTCCTTTATACTAAACCAGTAATTGAGAAAATCTTGAATAATACAGAGCAGAGATATGGAAGGAAACGCTGTATTTAAGAAAAACTAAATAGATTAAATCAAACAACTATTCTTGTTATCATATCCTTGCATACAAAGTTTCCTTTTCACAGGATAAACAATTACACATTTTATTTTGAAGACAAAATCCTCTAATTTCCGGTATTGCTTTGCTAACTTTACTAGCCTGGCGTGATCAGTCAGCTGTCTCACCAACACTTACTCGACTATTTTCCTCTCTGTGGGTTGTTTTATCGCCGTCTTGCGTCTTGGAGGGGAACAGAAACCAACAATGACACCCACTTATCAAAAACTTGTTCTGATTCACCACACGATGGCAGTATACGTAATAAATTGAATACAAGCTATACCAAACAACCTGATATTTTCTTTGTAACGTAATAACATATAGCTTTGACATATAGTTAAGCATTATATATACAAGATTGTATAATCCTTGTGACTATGCATACTTTTGTAGCAGTATTTCGATAACAATGTAGGACAATGTGTGTGCGCGCGCGCGTGTGTGTGAGCGAGAGAGAGAGAGAGAAAGAGAGAGGGAGGGAGAGAGAGAGAGAGTCTAAGAGCTGGAGGAGTCAGTACAAACCAGTGATAGGATACAGATGCGTTTAAAGTCGACCTTTTATTGAATTTTGAAGCTTAGCATTCACATGGTGTTTCCTCCACGTTACGTCTTGATTAGTCTTAGTATTTGCATAACCCGCATGCTGGTTGGCTGGGAGGCAATCATCCCATTCTGGTGAAACAAACTCGCCCTGCTTTACAGCGAGGAGGAGGTGGAGGAACGGAGCGCATCGGCTCTCCACACACTGCTCTATTTAATCAAAGAGAGAGGCTTATTTGACAAAAGCCGGTACGGACTGCAAGGGCCGTGGAGGAGGTGGACTAGTGCAATGATGACGGGCAAATCTGTGAAAGACGTGGACAGATACCAGGCTGTCCTCAACTCTTTGCTGGCGCTGGAAGAGAATAAATTCTGCGCTGACTGCGAATCAAAAGGTAGGTGATGACCAAATGTCTGCTTTACCTGGCTCATCCTGTCCATGCTTGCAAATGGCCAAGGCATGAATCGACCCTCTCGCTCATTTACTACGCTAGAAAATGCGGCGTTGCATTCATCATCCCTCGACCAATTACGTTGTACTATGGTGCAAGACACGGGGCCACATCCTCACTGGCTGGAGCATGGCATGCTGCTACATCATATCAGCCCCCCCAAGTAATCCATAATAACCAGGTAGTCACAATAGATACGATTTTGTGAAAAAAAACCTCTAATCTGTGATGGTTTTTGTTATCAATGACAATTAAACAACTATATTAAAGGATGGGATGAGTAAATAAGATCATGAGTGGGGATTGCTCAACTGTTGGGATCCTTACATGACTGCAAGACACCTGAGGCTCCCTGAACCCCGGTATGGAAACCACATGAGAGGCAGACATAGAGATAGACATAGACTGACTTTGAGTCACCCTGAACAGAGTGTTCCTGCAGTCTGAGTGCAGATGGGCCACAGAGAAGCCTAACTCTTAACAAAAGACCACAACAGTCTCAAATTATAATGGAATTAGGGAGGACTGTTAATCTGTCTTCCCCAGTAATTACTTATAATGTAAAAGTTAAAGTGAATTAAGAATTTGGTTATAGTGATGACATGCTATCCCTCATGTTTGTTTTTTATATATTTTGGGATGTTGGTTTTGTTTCCTTCTGAATTTGCTCTTAAACGTGTTATAGGTATACAGTTTAGCCACCACAGCCAGACACTCAATATGTGTTTGTGTTGTACACTCACCCTCCAGTCTGTTTGTAGCCTCAATGAGGCCTTGAACTGTGTCAGCAGCTATTTGCTGAACCTGTTTTGCCATGTTGGTGGGTAAACACTGCTGTTTTGATCACAAATACGCTGAGTTGGAAACTAAATCAAGATAGTGTAACATTCATTCATTCTTCATTTGGTTTTAAGATGAAACACATTAATAAAACAAATTTATGGCATCTGTGTTAGTAAAATGATCCAAATATATGGGTGCCACTATAGATAGATACAGTGTCATGCACATAGAACCACAACCAGCATTAGTTTCCAGACTTTCCAGTATCTTCATCTACTTGTTTCTGAGAGAGAACAAACATTTTAAAACTTACATAATAAAACAGTGATAGTGAATGCAGGCATTGTCTGTCTCATTGAACCTTACCTGAATAAATAAATAAATGTTGTGATAAATACTATAATAAATAAATAGTCTGGCTGATGCAGACCATTTCAAAACTGGCATTAAATTAGGTGTAGTTAGTTGGTCTACCACTAGTTATATCATTTTTTTAGGTTTAATATTAAACTTGTGGATGAAAAAAGCCCAATTAGCCCATTTGATACCTGTGTATAGTGGAGTGTCCTTTGCTAGATTTCATGCTGGTTCTGATGTGATTTAGTGCCACTGCTGCTGTTGAGATTGATAACATTGGTCCCTCCACACCATGTCAGAGAAATAACTTAACTGGGAGGCTGCATGTCACGTTTCCACTTCCACATGGCGGGCATTGCACCTAGCTCAGTCATAAATTCTCAAGTGAAGGCCCTGAATGTACATAAATCACTGCAGGCTGTCATGCAGGGGACACCTCTGGGATTTCTCATGAAAACTATATGAATGATATGAGTAAGCAGCTTCCCATATTTTACAGGCATTAAGTTGTATTCCGTTGAGCTGCATCTGGATTCAGGAAGCAAACACAGAGATAGACAGTCAGAAAAAGTGACAGTGACAAAGCACACTCAGAGTCATTATCAATAAGTTATGGTAGCTTTTCTCTGGATCCATGCACCTGGCTGTGTCATGACAGGGGGTAACATTTCTATCTCTTTCAGGAAGTGGCCAAATGCAGGTAAAAATATCCAGCATGCTGATACTGGCATAACAAATATTTCATAAGAAACACTAAACCTGTTAGATGGCTGCTGAAAAATAATACAGCTGTCAAATAAGGATGTAGAATGACTTTTCTTTGGAAATGCATCCTTTAGTAACATAGAATAACATCATTACACTGATACAAATTCATTGTCAGAGTCTACAATTAACTTAATTCACTCCTTTTGTTATTATGGATCCCACTGCATTCCTGAACAAACCATGCCCTGTGAAACTTTTGATTGGTCAGCACGGTGCCTCACATCCTGCATCACACTGTGTCATGTTGCCACATTGTTTGTTCTTGTCACCTTTGGATGAAGCTAGCAAAATGCATCCATAGTGTACATTAGAAGTTGTTCATTAACCCTAAAGTTACCATCAACTGTTAAACCGATCAACAACCTTTACCATTTTACCACCAATCTATGCTAAATGAACAAAACATTCAACCTAAGATAATTAGCCAGTCTAGAAAACATCCCTCCATACACTTTTTAACCTTAACGTTAAGCCAGAAGGACGTAAGGCACGGCCCTGACCAATGGCAGCCAAGATTCAGCAGCTAACTATCCAGCGTCCCCCACTGACGTGTGTTGTCACCATAACAACTAGCAAGTTGTGTAGCCTATCGGCACAGCAAACATTGTCCGTTCTACTCTTATTCTATTTCTATGGTTTGTTATGTTTCTTTATCAGCTGTTTTTTACAAAGGTTTTAGCAAAAATATGCTGTTAAAAGAAAGAAAAGTCCAAATTTCCCATTCAAAGTGAAATGACATCTCATCAAATCTATCTTTCACACACACACACACACACACTACATCCACAGTACATAGACAATGGCAAGGTTTGTGCAGTACTTTGTTGAGATGCGACAACATGTGATGTCAAAGTCTTAGCTGGATCCAAACTGGAGACAGCACCAGGGCAACGTGAATGCTTCGCTTTATAAAACAAGGTTTTGTTGCAGAGCAAACGGCCTCTGGATGGTCTTTTTTAATAAGTTATAAATAGGACTGCAGACGCTGTTAGACTTCAGGCGAAGACACTTGTGACTGTTCAGAAGTCAATTTAAAAAAGCAAACTGTGATTAGACTCTTGGAACTTATATAAAGACTTGACTGTTGTGAGGATGCAGTCCACAAAACAGAGGAAAATAAACGACACTTTGTGATGTGAAGGACTCCAAATCAGAGACATATGGAGATGAATTGTTTAGGTCGGATTGGTGTTGTCTTTGATTACATATCCGTCACATCTTGCTTCAAACCTTTTTTTTTTTCTTTTTCTCACTTACTCAAACATGCAGTCATCAAGCATGCCTGCTCATTGTTTTTTTTGATTGGTGTGACTTCACTCTGCAACAGACCGGTCTAATTAGACTGCAGATGAGATTATAGGGGTTAGGGAAGAAAATAGCAACCACTCACACATACACTCATCAAGGATGCTGAAGCTCTAGTTTGAATCTTAAAAAAAAGCCATTTCTTCTTATCTTTTAGTGGCCTTTTAAGACGGCATGTTTCTGTCAAGTACGTGAAAATTCGTGTCCTGCATTTATTATTTAACGATATGGCTCCATACCAATTGAAAGGTCACAAAGAACTCTCATTTCCCACTTTTTTATGGCACTGTGCCAAAAAGCCGACACTGTAATCTCAGTTATTTCTTGAAGAGAGGTGTTTAAACTCCCAATTTATCAGCAGTTTTTCTTGAATCTTTAAGCATTTCTCTTAAGACGACAAGCACACGCGTTCACAAAACCACACACGTGCACACACACGTGGACACCTTTAAAGCATTCGTCCCCTACCCATCCTGCTCCCATGTCAGGCTTTTGGCCATATGGCTTGTGATGAGGTTTGGCCTAATCTTGTTTGCTTTGACATAGATTACTGTGCGTTTATCACCTTCTTCCCTCTGGGTGATTGAAGAGGAAGTGGCGAGTTGTGTGGAGCCAAGTGTGTGCTCACACTAGCACATGAAACACACAAAAACACATTAGCGATGCTATTAGATCATCACTGTCCATGCTTCTGTACAGACACTGCAGCAATTAAAATAATATCTTTGCTTTTTGACTGCAGTCAGCTGCCCAACTTCCTGTCTCACTTTTCCTCTGTGCCGCATGACGTACTGTAGTATTTGTTTTTTTATCACTTCCTCACTTCTACTGTAAATCCTCAGCACTGCCAGGAAACAGTGAAGAGGTGGGGGAGAGAGGTTGAGGCAGGTGCATAATGTAGTCAACACTTCTACCTCTGGCTTCAGTCTCAAGGGGCTGTGTATGTGTGTGTGTGTGTTTGCATAAAAGCCTCCCTGCTTTATTGTCTCCATTGTAGTTGTGTTTACGTACTCAACTGGCCCTGGTTGCCGTGGAGATATCACCTGGTGATACCATGCCTTATCCCTCCACCACCACGACCTAGCCCCCCTCCCTCACCCTTTAACCTCATCCAATCAGACGGCAGCAGGGATTGCCTTTGAAACAAGGAGGTGATTGGCTGTTTGTGTCTCCTGGCTGGGATTGAGACTCACAGTACCAGGGAGAGGGTGGAACAGTGGTTAGATTCTGCCGGGTCTCTTTTAACACCCTCGATCCTACCACTCTTTGTGCAGTGTGTACATTATTACTTTAATATTACAGGGTCCCAGATTTAGATTTTGATTAAACTGTAAGAGGATTTAAGCATCACAGCTGAAAAACTATATTTTAACAGAGCTCTCTATAAAACAGGGGCTAAAGATCCATCCGTAACCACTCTTACCTGAACTCTGCCAATATTTGGCGAGAGGTGGGGTACACCCTGAATAGACCGCCAGACTATCACACAGACAGAAACATAGAGAAAGACAACCAACCATGCTCTCATTTACACCTATGGGCAATTTAGAGTTATCAATTAAACCTAAGCTACATGTTCGTGGGATGAAGCAGAAGGACCCGGAGAGAACCAACGCCAACATGTGGAGAACATGCAACTCCAATGGACTCCAATGGGTTCCAATATATGGACACTTGGTCCATGGTCGTACATGTTAAACTATGAAGCTCCATTTACCTCTATAGCTTAATTTAATTTGCTTAAAGCGAGTTAGGCGACATAGTATAAACACTGAAAAAGTCAATTTAGGGAGGAGGTTGAGTAGATAGGTGGGTCAAACAAACACAGGACTTTCACCCTGGAGACTGTTGTTTGTTGTCCTGTGTGTAACCAAAAGTCAACATTGATTTAACAACAACACTAACTTTGCCGACCTAGCAACTGAGTTTCAGATTTGGAAATGTTTGTTTCCATTTTTTAGTCTGAAGAAGAGAAATTAAGATACTATGCAGTTCTATCTCAGCTAAATAATTAAATAGTCTACTGAAGATCGGATGTTGATTTCCAAAGAATTTGTTTAAGTAAGCCTATGCTAAGCAACAGTTGAGGGGAGCGCACACGTTTTGCATTTTTGCTAATCCTATTTATTGTAAGTTTGAATGTGGTTGCCTCTGTTGCCAACCAAAGGCCAAGACTTGGCTGCTAATTTCTCATGATGACTGCCAACGGTAATCTGGCAACCATTACTGTCCAGCCGTTATATACGTAAGTGACGTTACTTATCTCATGTTACATACGTAATGTACTTAACTTAAGTACATCATTTAAGATAAGTAACAAACGTGATGTGTCCTTAAACGTAACCACGTAGTTTTGTTGCCTAAACCTAAGCATCACATTTCAACACAGTAAAAACAGTAAGGACTCATGACGTCTCTTTCAGTTGTTGAGCTGGGAGTGAGAACACTGAGGCCTCAGCTAGTTGTTTGGCACTGTTTATATTAGAAAATATGCAAAACGCATGATAAGGTCAAACATCAATCTGCTATGCCTCACTACCTGGAAATTACCTCACCACTGTGCTAGGAACAGTTTATAATACAATGTGACAAAAACAACAACAAGGGCTATTATTTGTTATATTGTAACCCATTTTGTTTCACCAGCAGTAGCATCGAGTTTATAAACAGCACCGTGGGTCGTATTTTTTATGATAATTGTGAATGGTATCAATTTATCTGCCATGTTTATAGATTAAAGTGAATAAAAAATATAATAAAACATTTGTATTGCAGCCTTTAAAACATTTAAACATCCTCTAACAGCTGCATATTCAATACAAGAACAGCCTCTAACATTACAGAAGTAATAATAATACAGAGAGTACAAATAATAATATCAGTAATAGGATGAAATGAAGCATAAAATCAAGTCCAAACATGTGTTTTCAGAAGAATCTACAGCTTACAGTGATGGAGTGTCTTACTCATCTTTTGATGTATAACCCTTTCAACTTCAATGACTCACCTGCAGGATAACAGCCATGACACTCACATTGTAACACAGATGGTGGGTGTGTATTAGTAAATTATCAATAGGGGTCCATCTGCTGAGCTCAGACTGGGACTGGGTCACCGGGTGGCCTCAGGGTTTCTGGATCAGTTTAGATGCTGAGGAGCTGGAGAATGGGACAAGACTGTGTATAGATGAGTGTGTTTGTGTGTTGGTGTAGGAGGGCGTAGGATCCACTGATGACTGAGGCTCTGTGGGATTAACTGCCTGCGTGCAGAGAGCACCGTTTATCCTTGTGGGATGTAGGCTAATGAGCCATATGTACCTGCTTGTGTGTATATGTGCACAAGCCTGTGGGTGTGTAAATGAATACATATGTTTATGTGTGTTACCATAGGTGTGTCCCAGAAAATCACCCTTGGGAGGGAAGATGCTAAAATAATGTGTGTATTAATGAATGATTCTGTTAATTAGTTTATTCGACATTAGGGGGGATCACAAACAACTACAGAAATATCAAGGATAACACTATAAAGTAGAAGAGTTCGAGTTATTTCCATTGTGAACCAAGGTTACAAGTCCAGGTGACCAGTTAACTAGCACCATATCGAACTGCTGGCACCACAGAGCCTAAACGAACAGGTGTTGGTGTTTAAGATGCTTAGGGGCTCTTCTGTTTTAAATATAATGTACCACACTGAGCAGAGCTGTTGGACCTGTTGGAGCTGATGTTTTCCCAGACTTCTAAAGGCAGGTGCAGATTTAGTAGGAAAAGCAGCAACAGGAGAATTGGCTAAAAGCCATGACTTTGTTTATCAATGAAATTAGCTTTCTAGCCAAGAACCTAGTTCTGTTGTTCACTTTCCCCGGGGTGTTTAACGCTATATTCTCTCAACCCAGATTACTGTTGAACAAATCTCAGGCAGAAACAGTTAAAAGCAATACTGTGGTGTGTGAGTATGATTTTAATGCTTCACAGCGGTTTGCAATGTATTATTTTCTCTACTCACCAGATGTAGACTGTTGCTATAAGCTTGCCATTGGTTGAATCTCTCATTTTCCTTCCTTTACACAATCGCTGCTAGTTTGCAAGGGCACCATCACTGCAGAAATAGAAACAAGTCCAAACGTTTTTCCACTATAGCAGAATAATACTGGGATCATTGCTGGACATTTCTACAGCGCTGTGGAGATTGGTTTGGCCATGCAAGACTATATTTTCCCTAACAACCCCTCCAACCCTCCTCCTCCCTATGCAGACTTTGTCGTTCTTTATACAACCCTGATTGCATGAAGTTGGGACGCTATGTCAACATAAATAAAAACAGAATGCAGAAAATTCAGAATTCCGAGTGTATATTTACAGAAACTAAAAGTTTTGAGTTGGAACATAACATATAATATATATTATAATTCTTCAAACTGGACATTAGGTCTGTATTATTTTCTGACAAAGTTTTATTGGCATTGTAAAGTGTTGAAGTTCACTGGTCCAATATTAGACAGACCAGTCCAATATTCATAACATTAACTAAAATGCATGCTTTGAAGACTTGTGATTTACTGTGTGGGATTACAAAAGCCAAGACAACTTTATTGATATAGCCAACAGTTGGCTAAATTCATACTTTATGGAAATTAATGGTAATCAATGGCAACCTTGAATTAAAATGAAATGTATTCAGATCTGGCTGAAATAGTATTCAGTTTGAAATGTACTGAAGTGAGAAACATTGAAGGAAAATTAATGTAGCCAGTAAAGGTCCTGACAAGTATCGTAATCCAAATAATTGTGTGTGTGGGTGAGTGACAGAGAGGTTCATTATAGATCTCTGTTTGCATCCTCTCTCTGCTCGTCATACCCCCTGTACATCCCAGCAGGCCATCAAACAGCTAAAGTCCACCATTTGATGACTATAAAAATCCCCTCTTGTTTGTCTCTGTTTTTGGCTCTCACCCCGGCTTCTCCTCCCCTGATGTGCTTCAAGCTGCATGTTTGACAACCACAACCACACTCATTTTCTGCCAGGATGATTCATCAATCTCCTATGCAAACCCTCTACTTTTGGGTAGTTAGCCCTATAAAAACTGTGGACAGATTTATTAGTCAAACTTCAGTTTTCCTTAGAAAGAAGGTGTTGGCATTTGGTCCTTGATTACAAAAACAAGAAAAGGATGTTAACTCATCGCGCTTACTCAATTGTGCAGAAATGTCCACTGCAATGCAAACCTTGTGTTGCAGAGAATGTGATTTGTAGAGGTTGTTTGTTCAGTCTTTCCTTCCTTTTTTAGAAGTATATTCTCCTCCTACTCTCTCTCTACTATATCTGTTCAAAGTACCTGGAGGTGTGAATTGTTGCTGGATAGACATGCTGTACATGGGCTCTTACTCAAGCATTGCATTGATTAGACCCACAGAGGCCACTGTGGTGCAGTGTGCAGGTGTGATTCACTTTAAATAACTAACCTTCAGCTCTGTCCAGCTCCCTCTCCTTGGCCGACCTGGTCAGCACACTCCTGTACACACCTGAGCACCAGGACAGGACTGCGAACAATCATAATACCCTGCTGTAAGCAGATTAGAGCTACACATGTGCTTACACCACTGGACACATGGACACAGAGAAATTAAAATATCTCCCTGTGCCATTACATAGCAGTCTATCCATTAGTTCCTGAGAAAGTCACAGTCAGGACAACAAAGGTCAACCTCATGGTGGCACTACAGTAAAAAGTCAAGGGATACGAAAGTCATAAGAATAAATTGTCTATAAACTATGATTATCTTTACAAACTTTGATGGCAGTCCACCAAATAGTTGTTGAGTTTTCTAATTAAAAAGAAGAAAGCTCTGTCTGTATGTCCTTCAATTTTCTTGACAACCATTCATCAGATCATCGTCTCAAGGGAAAAGTTGGGTAATTTTCTCATAGACCTCTATACAAGCTGACTTTTTGCAACCAGTGGAGTTGCCCCCTGCTGGCATTTTGAAATAATGCAGGTTTAAGATACTTTCACATTGGCTTCGATTTCTGTTAGCAAATGACGCAAAAACTCTCGCATTGCTATGGGACAAAAAGGAGGCCAAGCAATAGGCCAGTTCTGGTCATGCATGTTCTGAACAGTAGTTTCACTAAACACCCAAAATGTCAAATTCATGCTGGTGCTAGGGGGAAAAGCGGGGGATCATCAAAGTCAATAGGCTTCATCCTCTGGACACCACAAATACAGCAAATCCAATTTCTTCAGTCTGAACAAAAGCAGTGGACCATCAGACTAACACTGCCACCCTGAGAGCCATGCCACTGGCCTGGTTAAAAAGAGATTACAAAAAGTCAGTACAGTATGCAAAATAAGAGCAAACCCCAGAAAGTGAGGGTGGAGACTGCCATGGAAAGGGAGAATTAAAACTGTGAGCGAGAGATATGGACAGACAGGGGAGAGGAGGAGGGCGGCAGCGGTGGTGAATGAGAGAGATAAGAAATGGCAGCCAGGACACAGAAGAGCATTAAAATCAGGATGAGAAGGACAAACTAATTCCAGCATTCTGGGAGTTAAACACAATTGACGATCTTTCTCTTTCTCTCTGTCAGTGCCAATGTTTACAGTGGTTAAGCAGGCTTTGCAGAGTAATTCTACTATTATTAGCCGGCATGACAGCTAATGCTGCAGACAGACGGTCAGGGTGATGGACATACTCTGTCTGTCTGGTGACCCTCTGCTGTTGTTTGCTTTTGTTTGCATTTCTGTGTCTGCCCATTGATGTTTTTCCTTTTCTTAATTTGAGAATGTAGTCTACAAACCAGACAGCAGAGAAACACACAAATACAAAGCCAGTCTTATGATTGACTTCTGATGATGCAAACAGAATAACTGTTTTTAGCCGCCATCTTTCAGGATGCAACCAAGACAAAAGGCTATTATTTGACTTTGCACCCAGACACAGTGTTTCCGCAGCTGACGTAAAGAGGAAGGTTTCGCATGTGTTCTCTTCTGAAACTTCCCTTCCTCTGTCATTTGCATAGAATGGCCTTTCTTTACCTCCACACAGTGGCTTTGCCAGACAGGAGAGTGCAGAAGAGAAATCCAAACTGAAAGCTGCTCTTCCATCTAGTGGCGGGAAAGCCGCAGTGCATCAACTGGTAGCAAGGTTGCAAGCAAGGACTCAAAGTGGAGATCATCAGAGAGGTGGAGAGAGTGGTTCAGCCAGCCGAGTGAGGGAGGGGGGGAGCAGGAAGAGATGGAGGAAAGAGACGAGGAGGAGGGGCAAGAAGAGAGGGAGATGTAAGGAGAGATGGGGAGAGGAGCGCCAGTATTCTCTTTGAAGCTGACTGTATTCTCTGAAGAGGACGGTTGCATAATTTCAGCAGAAAAACAGCCTGACGGTGTTGTTTTGAGTCCCCCCCTCTCAGAGTTGTCAGGATCCTTGACAGCAAGACACAAACATGATATGAAGCTTAGACCTATAAAGCACTGGGGTGAATATGGGGCGCATAGCACTCAAATGTAACCATTAAGATAGGAATGGCAGCAAGATGGACAAAATGGCCCACTCAGATAACCACGCACCCACACACACAGGCTCATGACCAAATGAGTAATCATCCCTGCAGGTATCCAGAGTATGTGTGATCACTTGTGTGTGTGTGTGTGTTACTTTTTACTCCCCCTCTCTCCTCTCAGTCTCAGTTATGTAGGCTAACTCTCCTATTGGATCCCATTATGTGTCAGGACACCGCATGACTTACACTGGATTAGATGAGTCCCCAGCGGAATTCAAACTCATAATTGAATTTCAGGCTTGTCTCTCTATAATTGGAATCATTTTTTCCACCATTCTCTGCCCAAACCTCTCTCCGGCTGACTCTACCTGTCTGTTATACTTCTAGATCTAATCTCTTTTCTCAGTTTGCCCGGTTACTTTATTAACTCTACCTTCCTCTTTCTGCCAGGTCCAAGATGGGCCTCCTGGAATTTGGGCATCTTCATCTGTATCCGCTGTGCCGGTATCCATCGAAACCTGGGGGTCCACATCTCCAAGGTCAAGTCTGTCAATCTGGACCAGTGGACACAGGAGCAGGTTCAGGTCAGAGGTCACACTGCAGATTCAAACATCAAGATGGGGACATTCACTACATGTTAAAGTTTGAAATTATTGGTTACATCCCACAATAGTCATGTTTACACCACCGTTTGATAAAACTTAAGAAAACGTGCATAAAAGTTTTGTGCTCGCTTGAGGTGGTTTTTGTCTTTTTTGGGGAAAAAATAGTTAATGCACTAAACAGGAAATGGAATCACTATTTCCAAATAAGTTCTAATGTATCGAGCATTTATCTCACATGACTGATCAGCTGTTTCCAATCCGCCTGTCAAGTCGAGCTGACATGAAAGAACAATTATAAGTTGCCGAATTGAATACAATTCCTGATTTTCTCTCATGTGTGGCCAAAGTTGTCTGACTTGCAACCTCTTTTCTGTTGTTGCTCTTTCCCTCTTACCTAATCTCTTCTTCTACTGTTTATTTAGAGTAGCCTACAGCAATACATTACACTGCCATCTTCTGAGCAAAGCACGTATATGCAGTTTTGTTTATTCGCTCTAAACCAGTTCATAGAAACGTCCCTAATTCGCATTTTCTTTAATGCAACATTTTAAAATTTTGCTACAAAATTTGCTTCCCCTTTAATGGAAACATGGCTAATGACAACAGGGGTACAGCAATATAGTGGCAGCGAGCTTGAAGAAATGGGGCACAGTTGTTCTTTGGATTGCCAACAGTGTCAGTGCTGCTCCTTATAGTGATGGATGAAGTACAATAAAAACAACACTTTGCTCATGGTGGTTATTAAGTGCCCAAACAGAGAAGCTGCTACAGATACTGTTGTTTTAGAGGGAAACTCTGGCCATCTTAATGAGTGTAATTTATTTCTGCTTTCCACTAAAACGCTCAGTTGTTTCTTCCTCGTCTTGTTTTCTTCCACTGTACCTGCATTTAAGTACCAGTAGGAGTCAGTTATTTTATTGGTGCCTGACTCATAAAACAACATCTCTGACAGCAGGACACATTTATCAGGGAAAAACATTTCTGTTTGCAGCAAATGTGTCTGTCTGGGATTTTAAATGACGTACACACACAGTGGAGGAAGGAGACACTTTCACATCAGTATGCAGTTCATCTTGTCTGGGTCTGATAGGCAGGACAGTCAGCATTATGCTTCCCAGCGTGATTATTTTTCATAGTCGGCATCTTTTTTGTCTCCTTTCTCAACATCCGTAATAAGAATTCACACTGTTTTATTAGTAGGAGTCCCACATTCAGAATAGGAATATCTCTCCTGTATTAGACTGCTTAACAATGGGATGTTTGTTGTGTTTTGGTGTTGACAGTGTGTTCAGGAGATGGGAAACGCCAAAGCCAAACGTCTTTACGAGGCATTCTTACCTGAGTGCTTCCAGCGCCCCGAGACGGACCAGTCTGCAGAGATCTTCATCAGGGACAAGTATGACAAGAAGAAGTACATGGATAAGGTCATTGACATCCAGATGCTCAGGGTGAGTCCGCACACAGGCAGAAATAAAAGCTTTTTGTTCAAGTCTCAGACAGGATCAACAGAAAGAAAACTCACTTTCTTGTCTCGTCTCTCTTTATCTACCACCGCCACGATACTCTTGAGCAAGGCCGTTCCTCCTGAAGTGTCTGCTTGCTCAACAAAAGCATTTGTTTTCTGCCTGTACAGAAAGAAAAGAGCTGTGATAATATACCCAAGGAACCAGTTGTGTTTGAGAAGATGAAATTGGTGAGTACAGGCTGTATCGCAGCATCAATAGAGAACTGAGCTTGTCCTGAAATAGTTCCTTTGTTAACATTGAGCTAAGGCTCTTATGCAGGGTAAATGAGTGCAGCGTTTTATTGAGGTGGAGGGTGCTGAGGAGGGAGAGTTTCAGTGACAAGAGAGGAAGTACATCTTAGGGAGAGGTTTTTTTTGCCAGCAGGGGGATATTAGGAAGAACTTTGCTGTTCTGACTACAGTGGGAAGGTCATTTCACCATCAGGGAGTCTAAAGCAGAACGATTCTGCATTCAAGCTCATTTGTCAATGCAGATATATTTCATTACTTGTATCAACTTTCTCTGTTGTGACAGAAAAAAGACATCAGCCCCAAGACAGATTCCCAGTCTGTTACAGACCTGCTTGGATTAGGTATTGCACCTCGCTCACCAACACCCATCTACAGTATAGAAAGAGGAAAAAGACATTTTTATAAAAATCCTGAATCATTTTGAATATTATACCATGCTTCCATCTACCCTCTATTATTAGACGCCCCTGCTCCAAGTCCTGCAGTGTCTAACGGTGGCGGATGTGTTCCAGACAGTAATGAGAGCCCAGCAGTGTCCAACCCAGCTCTGGCACACTCTGCACACTCTGCGCTGGATCTCTTCAGCTCCTTGCCAGCACCCTGCTCTGTTTCCTCCTCTAAAACCACGGTAACACACTGCCACAGACTGAAATATGTCAACAACTCTTAGATGGATTGCCACAAAGTTTTGTACAGACAATAATGGTCCCAAAAGGAAACATTCTAGTGACTTTGTGAGCTTGACTTCTTCTGTAGCACCAAAAGGAGGTTGAAAGACTGGAATGCCTCAACAAAAATTGGATTGGTTCAACCCAAAGCGGAAGACATGTCTTAAACCTGCATTCTTTCTAATGGCCAGCAGGGGGCGGCTCCACCGGCTGCAAAATGAAGTCAGATGGAATAGAAATTAAAAAAAAGGGGGCCCTAATTCTCACATGATCTATTACCTCAGTAAACACTTACCTAATGAGTTAATGGCCTCAATAGTTAGTTTCAAGTCTTCTTCAATACAGCAGGATGTTCATTACATAAATTATGGGTGATTTAGATTAAAATAGATAATAAAACAGAGGATTTGGCTGCCTTGTGACTCACAAGTCACTATGCCAGTGCACTCTGTTTTAATCATAGGACTTTGGGCTTTTCAAAGGGTTTGCTGCCACGTCCACTTCTTTAAAAATGTAAATTTATACAGATATCACGTTGCTCTCAGGATGAATTCTTATAAGTTTAGTGATCCCCTGACTTTTCATCTACTGGCATCATTAGGCCAAAATTTTAATATGTTGTTTTTGGCATTTTTGCAGTCAAAAATGCTGTCACTCTGCTGCTCTCTGTCTTTGTATCCATGCCACCCTATCACTCTCCTTCTGCAGCCTGTTTCCAATTCCATGCCTCAGAGCAGAGTGACTGCCTCTGTGCCTGAAAACCTCAGTCTGTTCCTGGATCCAGCACCCAAGGCAGGGGAGGGCACTGTCAAGAAACTGTCCAAGGACTCTATTCTCTCCCTGTACGCCTCCACCCCCTCAGTGCACGCCAGCAGTATGGCTACTCACGGTGAGCAAAGGAGAACCTTCTCTCAGATGTTTTTTTTTCTCCATGTGTCTTCATTTAATGGGTGATTAATTCCTAACTAATTGCCAAAACGGCCGCTCTCCATCTGTGATTATTTTCAGCAGGCTTGTACATGAACCAAATGGGTTACCCGACACATTCGTATCACGGATCGTACCATTCTTTAGCCCAGGCGGGTGGAATGGGAGGCGGCATGATGACGTCACAGATGGCCATGATGGGACAGCAACAGAGTGGCATGATGGGAGTTCAACAGAATGGCATGATGGGACAGCAGAATGGCTTAATTGGTGCACAGGGTGTCATGGCTCAGCCTAGTGGCGTTATGGCGTCACCCTACATGACAGGGATGACCCAGGGAATGATGGGACAGCAGCAAAGCGGAATGATGGTGCAGCAGCAGACTGGGATGATAGGACAGCAGCATAATGGCATCATGGGACAGCAGCAGAGTGGGATGATGGTGCAGCAGCAGGTTGGAGGTTTACCTCATCAGCAGATGTACGGAGTGCAACACGCCCAGCAGCTACAGTGGAACTTAACCCAGGTGTGTGTGTTTGTTTTGGACCTATTATTTTGGATTCTATTGCTGGTAAAAGTTCATTTAATAACAAATCTGTTTTGTGGCTTTCAGATGACTCAGCACATGGCTGGGGTAAATCTCTACAACACCAACGGCATGATGGGATACAGCAATCAACAAATGGGAAGCTCGGCAACTCCAAGCTCAGCGCACATGACGGCACATGTTTGGAAATGATCTCATCTATCCAGGAAGTGATGTAACGCCAATAACCCAGAAAAGAGAGGGGAACTGAGTTGTAGGAATCTGTGGATCAGACTATCCAGGAGACATTTTCTAATGCAAGGGAGGAGGAGGAGGAGGTGTGACGAAGAAAAAGGTTTGGGAAACCACTACTACCTCTCTTTCTCTCTCCTCTCTGCCCATGCTTCCTCTTCTCGACCCATCCATGGCCATGTTTCGCATATTTCCATGCTTGCCTTCAGAACATTTTGGTATGATGACCAAGACAACAGGGTTCAGAGGTTCACCGGTTACAACGACACGTCTTTCTTTGTTCCTAGCCTGTATGTGAGAGTGTGCGTGCACATCTGCTGTTTGCGGGTGTCAACCAACTGCTTGGATTACAGTTTAGCTTTTAGAGGATTTTACAGTTTTACGTACTTGATCAGAGCCAGAAGAAAAACTAAAAAAGTGTATTGTTTTGGGAAATTGGTTTATTTGCTGGGGGTTAGATGAGAACATTGATCGCACTATGGCAGTATCTTATTTTCAAGTTGTGAAGCTACAACCAGAAGCTGCTCAGGTTAGCTTAGCATAAAGACTAGAAACAAGGAAAACAACTAGCCTGACTCTGTTTGAGAGGACTTCGACTTGTACGAATAAAATAAATAAGATAATGTCGTAATTAGTGAGCCATAGATGTGTTGGCAGACAGATTTTGGTACATATCCAAGCCAGGCTAGCTGTTTCCATCTGTTTCAAGTCTTTGTGTTAAGCTAGCTGGCTGCGGGCATTATATCAATCTGCACCATGCAAACATGTGTGTCGATTTTTTTCATCTAATTTAAGAACCTTGGAAAGAATGCTGATAAAGTTGGACTTTAATAAATGAGTCTGGCTCTGTGTAAGTATGTAAAATGTGTAAAATCTTACCAAAACCAACATATCCCCTTCCTGAATCCTTAAGTTATCCTCCCTGTCCAACATTATTAAAATTTAAGAAATCCCTTTACGTAGATATGTTCCTAGATCCTCGCTGTCTCACTAGTTATATACAAACCTACCTAAACAGCCCGTATTATGATGTCTAATACACAATTTAAAGAGGGCTTCTTTAAGAATCAATATCTAATCTCGACTTTAAGTGTCAAAAGTCCTAAACTGGATTTTGGGAGACCAAAGATCAACGCTAGCTTTATTATGGCTGTACAGTATTCCAATGCTTTGTTACATCTGTGTAGCCACTTAACTAGTGATTAGTACATTCAGTTCAGCAGTCCTTCAATAGTGAGTCATTCTGTAACTGGGGGACATTTCACATGACCAAAAGTACAAAACTTAAGTGCTTTTTCAATGAATCAATCAGTAGTTTACATTTTAATATATAATAATTTCAGTGTTACATATCTACTAGCTGAAAAGCTTTCAATTTATTAACAACTTTGTTTGATTTTTTAATAAAGGTATAAATTATAACGTAGAAGCACCATGAAAATGTCAAGCTAAATTAAGCAAAATGTTGATTTTATATTCATGAATTTATATATATATTTATTTTTCATTAATGGACAGGAAATGTATCCCGTTACAGAATAACTCCGGTATGCTTGGTCATACCTGCTGTGAATGTTTGGGCATATCAATTCACTGTGCTATTTCCTGGGCAAGGGCGGGACACTTAAAAAGTCACTTGCATGCATATAATGTTGAGGTAATGCTCACATACACCTCAAGTTAATCTACCTTGTACAATAGAGGCCTCAAATAATGTTGAATGTCTGTAAATAAGAGAGAAACAGAGAGAGAGAGAGGTGGTGACGGAGACATCCTTAAGGTACAGATTTCAGATTCTTCCACTGAATTGCATGAGGAGAATGTTTATTAGCTCTGATTGTATGTACTGTATGTTTATCAAGATATCCGAATGTGTCTCTCTGAATGTGTCTCTCTACATGTCGATCAGTCTCTGATCAAGACCAACAAAATGTCTCAATGAATGTGCGTCCTGAATGTGTTTCACACGCCTAAGTATTGCTGGGGGTGTGCTTGTTTTTTGGATATTCTGCGACTCTGTCAAGCAATGTACACTCGTGTCTTTTGAATGTTCCGTGGTCAACAGCGTCCTGTACGTTTCTGGTGAATTGTTAAACCAAGTTTTAATGTCTTACCGTCAAATTAAGAGCAAACTGTGACCAGGCTGACGCATTTTCAGGTCACACGGGGGCGTTTACAATTTGGCCGAACGGCATTGTGAAGCGATTGTACGACCACAATCTGTCACCTCTCTTGTTTTAGTTAACCTTTCTACACCTCTCCCACACAAGCCATCGCTCTCTGCATCCTGATTTCTCTGAAAGCGTTTCTAAAGACGCTCATTCTTATAAATGCATGAAGCCATTAGTGTAAATAATCTGTTTTTTTCATTTTTCCGTAGGAGTATTTAGGTGTTAAGTTGCCACTTTTTTATGTGAGGACTAAGAGCTAAAACAGAAATAAATTAACAAACTCTGGCATATTCAGATTTATATTAACTGCTGCCAGATAACAAGCAGTGCAGCCTTTCACAACTCCTTTGTTCCCTCCAGGTATTTCTTCTCAATTTTAGCTCATTTGGTGGCAGTACAGGCAACAGTGTGACAGCAGCAGTCACTTTCTCTGCTGAGAGCAATATCACCAGAAGATAATGTGTCGTCTCCGCAGTGTAACAGCACATCTGTCAGCTAGCGGTGAGAAACAAAAAAAGAGTAAAAATCCATCTCTGTGGGCACTAAGGCTTCACCCGAGCTTTCTCTTTTGTGATTACCTTTTAACTTCAGTTTGCTTGTTATCAGTTCCTTTTTTTTGTCTGGTATATTTTCTGTGAAATAAGAGCAAATAAAGGAATGTATCTTTTTATGTACTTGTCAATCAAGATATTGTATTCTTTATCAGAATATCTCTGTATATTATGTCCCCGAAACAAGATTGATGAACATGTACTGTATATTAGTTCTGCTGGGTTTTTTTCACATGCTTTGCCCCGTTTGATTTCATGTCTACTTACATTTTGAGAACATGTAACATATGATACCTGTCTCTGTGAACATATAAAAAATAAATATTGTTTTGATTAAATTCTATATGTTGCATTGTTGCATTTTTAAACCACCAGTTGCACTCAACTGCTGAAATTCTGCAGGCTGTTTGAGTGAAACTTTTTAGGCAGAATCCTCTATAATTCTGCCATTTTTACTCTAAATTGGACCATCATTTACAAAATAAACATCATGTTGCATTGAAGATGACTTAAAAGCTATTGACTGAGATCATCACCTCAAGAAAATGTGCAAAGAGGTAACAAATCAAGCAAGGAGTAGGGTCATTTACCCCTTGAGAAAATATGACTTCTTTTTGCAACCAGTGTAGTCGCCCCCTCCTGGCCTTTTGAAAGAATACAACCTGGAGATTGTTGTTGATTGTCATGAAGTCACCATTCAAATGGTCTTAGACAGCTGAGAATCTCACAGTTCAGACAGAATTTAACGCTTGTCTTAAACATAAATGTTACCAACATTATTTAGTGTTTTTGGTGTCACACAGCATCGATGCTTAGGTCGTCTTTTGAGGGTTAATAAATTATATAAAACCAAATTCTTTACCCTGGGACTGGATACTTTAAAACACACAATTGACAAATGTTTGTGATTCAAATAAACTTTATTGACTTTGCGTCCAGATGTCAAAGGGCATGCAAATACAGGCTTCTGAATCCGAAATTGTTGTTTTTTTTTCCTCAGTTTGGTTCTATTTTCTTACAAAACTACGTGCACCTTAAGTAATCAATTCTGCAGCGTACAAACCACAAAAATACCAGTTTTACATTATCAAATACTGCACATAGAAAACATTTACAAAGCACAGGTAGAAAATTACAGCTCCCTTTTTCCCTCTTCATAAGCATCCTTTCATCAGACGGTCTGCTATGCTTTGCCCTTTAAAACATACTCTGTGAACGCTCCTCGGTGGAAAGGTTAAGGCCGGTAAAGACAAGACAACCGCTCATCTACCAGCAGCAGCAATCTAATTTAACTGGGCTGAATTTCACCAGATGCTTCCATCTATATTTAGATTTGTTTGCAAGGCATCCTTTTCTATATGTGCTTGGGAATGTCATTAAAACTAGACACTGTTTAGAGGTTCAGTGTGCTTTGCTTGGCTGGATAAGATGAAGGTTGTCTTGATAGGTCAGGGGGGAGCTACAGTGGCCTTAATATAGTTTGACAGACAGCTAAAAGGAAAGAATGGCTACTCAGGAGACTTGTGCTGTGATTACAGACATTTAAAGACACGGATGAAGACAGACAGGCAAATTCAGCAGCAAAAAAACTCAAATTTGCCCATCAGCTCAGCAGTAATGTCTGTTTTGTTCTCATTGACAGCTGCTACATTAGTAAACAGACATTTGGAATGCATGCTTCATTAAAAAACTAAAGTAAAAACTCAAAAAAAATAAATAACAATTTGTTGCTCATGAGGGCTGTCATAAAATAGCAGTTATTCACAATGCATCGCATGCTCTGTTGAGTTTAAATTGCTTCTTGAAAATGTGACTTAAATCGTGTTTGTCATCGTGTCATGTGGGTTCAGCCTGAGGTTGCCACGACCCAAGACGGAGGACGAGGCAACAGTGGAGGCTACAGCCAATGGTTATTGCCAGAAGAACTAAAGTGGAAGGCTAAGTCCATGCTACTTTAAGATACAGCATTTTTGCATCTCAATGAATTCCCTTTGACGGTGTACTGGGTCTAATTGACTTCCTCATCATGTGTCAGTATCATAATTAGAATCATCATAATCATACCATCGGAAAGATTAAATACAAGAAAATCATCAGAGTAACCATGCGGCGAACAATTTCAAGTTCAAAGTACAAAAAATCATAACAACTCCATCAGCTATAGATAAATCGAGTTAATCCGTACAGTTGTGGGGAGTGGGGGGGGGAGCAATCCGAAACCCATCGTGGCGATTTAAATAAATAAAAATGCATTTCGCCACACAGAATTCATGCGTGTTTCAACCACAGAGCTGTTCTTTTGAAATGAACACACAAAGTATAAGACGTACAGGATACAGTACAGTAAAAGTAGGGGCCGCCTGAGTCAACGCAGGCCCGGTCCCGGGAAAGTCTTTAAAGAGACGGTATAGCAAACAAGATGACAAAAAAATTACACTCAGTTCTGGTGTAAGGATTAAGAAATACATTCATAAAACTATACATATACACATATAGAACTTCGGTACAATATTTCAAGCAAAATACATTTGTCAAAACTTTCAGTTGTGTGCTACAATAGTGAAGCAATGTCTCCGACACGAAATAAGGCCATTGTAAAATGAACAAGCCCTCATTTTCAGGAAAAAATCTCAAGGCAGCTTTTTGCCCCGCTCTCCTCCTTCTCTGAATAATACCGCTTTCCTTACAAAAATAAAATACATTTCCAACACAGCACTCGAGAGACGATTAGGTTGATTGAAGATGCATTAGAAAAGTTTTGCACACAATAAAAGTTGGGTTGCTCGATGTGGATCTTACAGGGGAAGCAAGCAAGCGTTACGGGTTTACATTCCAAAGCATCCAAGGCCTTTACATTCAAATATTAGCTGAGTCAGCTAACACTATCTTCACCTATCTGAAGCACAGATTACCAAGACTCTCTCATGCTCTATCCTGATTCCAATATTCTAAGGGTCCAGAATAGACACTTTGATTAATCCAACAATTTTAGCGACCTGCTTGCATGCATCTACCTTCACGTAGCTCTGCCCTGACATAGTTCACCCTGCTGCCTGTGAGGCTTCAACCTCTAAACAACATGTTTCAACTCAATTAAATCTACGGAAGCCCTGAGAGGCTGGGGAGAAATAAATGTTCAAAGTTGGATCTCAATTGTTTTCTCTCCTGTGTTTGTGGAGATAAGAACAAAAGTTTTGCAGGGATCATTTTTCAAAGGTTTTTATCATGCGTGAAAAAAAAGATTTTGTTGTTGTAATGCTAAATTCAGCCACAAGAGGCCAAAGTGCACCATTATTATGTAAAACCTAAATATTTTGCTGTGACTTTAATTGCAATAAGCCGAAAATAAAAAGTATGCAGAAACAAGTAAATCATGTGGAAGATTTGTAATAAAAAAAAAAGTCAGACTTTTTCAGGTTTGTTCACAAGCCGACAAGCAAATCACTTAAAAATGCTTGTTTTCTGAATGGAATTTGGATCAATCAGATCTATGCATTTCAGGAGAATATCAATGCTGATAGGCTTTCACAAAGGCATCACACAGTAGACATGAATAACGCTAATTCCACGTCAACTCACATCTCTGGATTAACTTTGTATGTAATTGTGCCTCGTTTAAGAATTTGGTTTGCATCTAGTGTGTACACAGCATTAAAAACAAATATCCTAACAACAAAAAGATTCACTATCTGAAACTTTCTTCACCTGTTTTCACAGATAAAAGTAATAATAAAATAATGAGCATAGGTAACTGTTCTTACTTCATAAGCACAGGTGGGAAAACAATTTAGATTTTTTCTGTCTTTTTGTCAGGGCTTCCGTATAAAAATAGTGTCAAAATAAACCAAATGACCATGTGATGAGACAATGCGAGTTAATTATGTGATACTACAGTCACATTTATTCTAATCTACGGTAAATGCGATGATGAGAGGCGTTAATGTTCATTTCTGAAAACCCTGATCCCTAAATTCTCCTCACTATGGTCTACCACTTGAGTTTAAGTGGCTTTTTAATAAATATCTACACATTTAAATCTCTCTCTCACACTCACATCCTGCTGCTCATTACAATGCATCACACAGTGCAATAAATGCACCTCATTGAAAGACAAACACCCACTCTACACTGTGAAGAAAGGCAGTACTTCAACTTTCCTTTTGGTTGCAGGAATCAAAAGATTTGGACAAATTTGGCAAATGCTCTTTGCTCTCCTTAAAAAAAACTCCCAATTTTTTGCATCTCTTTGCATTTCCTGTTTCTCTACTTTCAATCATTAGAACTGTTAATGTTCAGGGTTACTCAATATACAGCAAGGGGACATATATATATATATGGTCTCATATAAGCTCCAAAGTTTGGGAAATCACATGGAAAAATATTAACAGCATTTTTAAAGATATTACCAAGGACTAAACATTCAGCAGGGATTTCATATAGGGTTAGAGATTTCTTTTTTTGTGTGTGTTCTTTCGATTTTATTTCCCTCATCAACCAAGCTTTTTGTGTCCTCACAAAAGGCGCGCACTGAAGAGAAAGTGTGCAAATACCAAGAGTATAAGTCCTTATTTTTACATCATGCCAGCTGTCCACAAAAATAGATAGATTAAAATGAAAAAGGTACATAAAATTACTTCATATACATGACCATACAGTTACAGATCCAGCAAGGAACAGCTCCAAAAAAGTTCAAAAGAAACTGGAACACAGACCTTGGTGGTGTTTCTAAAAAGGGTTGTATACATGGTGGGAGGGTCAGAAAATGACCAGGAAATTCAAGAATGCCAGAGATCCCTTTATCCAAAGTTCAAAGAGTGTTAAAATGCAAATTCTGTTGGTTTGAGGTGCTGATGAGGCTTAATGCCTCAGAGTTTCCCTTTTTGCACGAAGATGAAGAGTTGAGCGAGCTACAGTGTTCTTAGCAGACAACAGAACATATGGTGGTGATAAAACCAAATGTGAGCTCGTAAAAGACGCACAAGCTTTTAATAGCCTCTCACTTGAGACTGTCATCTCTCCTAACACTGCTGAAGAACGACTCTAGTGTCTTTATCCACACACTAGGTTTGGTGCTGGTCCCAGCGCAGACAGACAGACTCTGACACACTCTGAACCACTGAAGAGAACAATGAGACTTTCATCTTATAGAAAACAGTAAACACCAGCAGCTCAGTTTGCCCTGCTACTCCACTCAACCATTGCACATTTTACTTGAAACAGCCGCCAGGTCACTTTTACCTTTTTATGTGTTTGCAAATGCAAATCAAACGCTTTAAATACTAAGAACATTATACTGAAGAGAAAGCTACTTTTTGTCTTTAAAGGAGCAGAGTGTAGGATTTAAGGGTTGGGAATGGAATAAAATAATGATAATTGTGTTTTCATCAATGTATAATCACCTGAAACTACCAGTCATTGTTTGTTTGCTTAGAATGAGCCCTTCATATCTACATAGGGGACGTCATCATCATCCATGTCTGCCATGTCAACCATGAGGCACAGGCTTTAGAGCTGCAATAATTAGTTTAATAATCAGTTAGTTGATTGACAGAAAAAAAAAATATATAGTGTATTCATCCTCTAAAACATGGAGATATTCTCTGTTATATCATATGAAAGTGAAAATCTTGGGTTTTGGACCAACAAAATAAAACAAAATTTTCAGTTGGTTTTAATCTGCAACTGCACAGCTTGATTCAACTAAATCCTACACACAGCTCCTTTAAATATATCAAACTGGAAAATGCTAAAGCAAATTTTTCCATTTTTTGAGACAAATGTTTATCCTTCAGGATACTGGAATCAGTTTCAAGTTCTTTGCAAATAAATTACTATTATGAATGCTAATTTTGATTGTAAATCAGTGGCAAAACTGACCTGTTTCAGCTGTCCCATCGGGCCTTTACGCTGAATTCAACATTTTTATTTCCATGTTGGTGTTCAATGAAAGATTCAGATATAAACACTGCAGTGTGACCTAATAAAATTTTAAATAAATAAACAAGTGGTCGACCACTGCATGTGTGTACTTCAAACATAAAACATATATTACAATAAAGTGCCATCTTTAACACAAACACGCTGCCTGACAGGAAATATGAAGAGTCACTCCCACACCGGGCAGGTTAACAACCAACCTGCTAGAAAAGTAACACTGGCGTAGGAAAAACAAATCCGCTGTTCACACATTTACAACAGGTTTAGTTACAGTCAGTGGGACAGAGAGGAAAGCAGAAAGGTTAAAGGTTGTGAGAGACAGAGGCACGCTCGCCACCTTCCTACCTCCTTTATCAGTTAGGGAGGAAAAAAAGATGACATCAAAATAGGGAAATCAACAGGAAGTTCAAACAAGTCTGGGTGCTGGTATACAGAGAGAGAGAGTGTGTGACTGTGGCACCCCCTGGATGTGGAACACAAGAAGCCCCAGACAAAAGCTGGACACGTTTCCCAGAATGCCGTTGTGCTGAGCGCCCTGTGTGGTGCAACAGTCCTTTTACTCTCAACATGAAGGCAGGAGGATCTGTTTATCAGCGAATGGATACCTGGCTGACTAATTT
>CAFUXE010000381.1:332855-343025 GCA_903364295.1 Serranus cabrilla | reverse complement strand
TGATCATAAGGGGTCTCTTAAGGCGAGAAAACAGAAGGCTGGCTCTGCAGCTCCACACACACACACACACAGACAGAGTCAGGAGCGCCAGGCTGTGGGACGACTGAGAGCCAAATGGATCACACACAAAATCACACACTGAGAAACCCAGCATAGTGCAAACACACATATGCTGTACGGAGTGTACGTGCCAGAGTGTGGCAGAAGAATGAGAAAAAATGTTGAATGACAGAGGCCGCTGACACCGATGTCTTGGCTGATGGACTTAAATTAACGTCCAAGTCTTGTGAAAAACACTCCGCTCTGATTTCTACAGTGTCACATTGACCCGAGACGGAAGAACAACACTGACCAGACAGAGGCACATCGCCATAAGATATTCACAAATTTCCCATTTCACACTTTGCAAAGCAATATTATGCCCAGTGCACACACACGCACGCACACATCCGAATCAAATGCTAACAGCCGTGAAATGAAGAGAAAAAGGAGTTCATAAGGAGCTTTCGCTTTGCCTCTCCCATTGGCCCAATCACATTTTTTATCCAATAAAATCTGTAATGAGGTGAGTCATTGAGTCACTCCCTCTCCATCACCTTGTGACAGCAAACATAAATTCGATCCGTCACACCATGTTTTTACACAAATTGCCTGGATGATGTTGAATCAGCCGCAGCAGGGAAGCAGAGGTTTACATTCGCTCTGTCACAGCTTCAATTAAAGGGTCAAGTTCAGCCTGTCTGAGGTGGTTTAAAATGTAATGTGGAGCATCGAAATGCTTAATGGAAATGTGCGGAGCAAATCTGTGACCAGTGCAGGAGACAGACAGACAGATAAGCCATGACTTCTTTTTATCAGATGGTAAATAACGGGTTAAGACCAGTTTCCTTTGAAACAGATTTGATCACAGTACATATTTGAATTACATGCCACTAAAACTACTGCTGCTTGTGTTTACCTACATCTAGGGTGGGAGATTTCATCACAGTTTCAATAAAATTGCAGTATGGCCTGGTGCAATATCAAAATCAAAGGGACACATTTGAGTTAAATGCAAAATATGTGTCAAAATACCATTCTGAATTAAGTATGGTTGTGCTAAATAGTAGACCTGATGAAAAAATCTTTTGATGCAAAAATGTAAATTTAATGAAAATGAGAATATGGATGCAAAAAGTGTCATTACTATTGTGAATCATGTAAAATAATAAAATATTTACAGTGCATAGGTTTAAGAGATAAACATTTCCAAACTTTCATTTGTGTTGTTTTATCTGAATTTATTTGGTGCGTTTGTGTACAAGTTGATACTTTATTTCATTTTATTCTTTTTTTACATGTTTGAAATATAAACATGATTAACCACAGGTAAGCTGAGTTTGGGGGGAAGGTGGATGTTTAAACCCAAAATACCAAAGTACTTTTGGCATTAAGCCACATTGATAACCATCAAATCACTTCCCTGTAGAGTATCGTTTCAAATGTTCAATCACTCATCCGCAGCTTCACCCACATTCCACGCTAATCCCTCCACAGCTGAGCTAGCAAAATATGTTTTCCTCTCAGCAGTGAATCAAATACCTCATGCAGGATTCGAGCCAGCAGCCTTTTGGAGGAGTGAGACCTCTCTCGTATTATCACTTACCACCCCACAGCACTCCCACCAGCTCACAGGTTTTCCTTCTACACACCACCTTGGGGGCTCGGGTGTGAAAATGAGACACACTATGTCACTGTGTTATCTTTTGTGTCTCCCTACGGTGACGCAGAATAACCAACGTGCATTTCTTTTCTTCAAATGTAGAAAGTTGTGGGAAAAGAAAGTCTATTTGTAGCCGTTTCCCTTGCTGCAGTCCAAAGGTTGACCCTAAATCTCTCCTCGCTCTCATCTCTGCGCCGCAATCCGTCCATTCTCTTTGCGCCCTCTTCTCCTTTTCATCGCCATCAAAAGACGGATGTGAAAGTTACTCTGTCAGCAGCAGGGGGATGGAGAGTTAGCAGAAATAGAAAAATAAAAAGCCGGAGTGGCTGGTCTGGGAGGAAAGTGGGTTAAGAGGGGCGTGATGGATGAGACTGGGAGCTTTCCTGACTCATGGCCTGCTTTCTCTGGTGACTAATGTGGTCAGTGACATCTCTCTCACTACCCCTCAGCCGCCCCGCCCCGTCTCTCCGCCCCACCTGGGATGCTGGTAGTCGGCCCGGGGGCAGAGCAGCACACTGAATCTCACCCCAGTTACTGTGGCTGGATCACCAAGTCCCAGCTTGGGTCGTGTGGTGCTGCTGAGGTGGAGGCTAAAACAAGCCTTCAGAGCCGGCCGGGGTCAACCAAAGCACGCCTCCCAGTCTTATTTACTGCGAAACCTTTCTAAGGGATGTGTGCATTGGAACGTGGTCAGATCCTGAGGGAGGACAAGATAAGAGCAGTATATTTATCTCTGTCCTCGCTTATGTTTTTAAGACTTCTATCATAGGATTTAATGCTTTTCTGTCCTATCTTCCTGTTATAGTTGACCTCATTTTTAGGGTTGCTTTAATGTGAGTGTTTGGGTGATCTGTCAGTCTGATAGTCATCTTTTGGTATAATAGCTTAATTGCTAGTCTGAGTCATTTGATTTCAAGGCTGCAAGGCTGCAAGGCTGAAATATTGTGATGATTGTCATAACACTAACAATACTGTTATCTAAAATGCAATTTTTAAAAAGCAGTTAGAAAGTCAGATTACTTCCACTATGTCTTTCAGTTTGAATTCTTATAATGATTCATCTTTAATTATGTTTATTGTGGGTTTGGATCCTTTTTGGGCAAATTAATTACACTCAAAGAAGAAGAAGTGCCATGGGAGACGAAAGACAATTTCAGGCCGGACGTTTAATAATAATTAAAAATAATAATTTGAAGAACCCTTCTTTTTATTGTGTCTAGACTGCAAGAACTAGGAACAATCAACATTTTGAAGGAGTAGAGTAGGTACTATGTGACTGGAAAAATACATTTTGACTCTCTGGAAAGAGTTCCTCTCAGACAGCACTTTGGGATGCTTTAAACGATGAAAAGTGCTTTACAAATATATTGTATTATTATTATTATCATTATTATTAGTCCCCAGAACTATTAGTTCCCAAAACGCCAAAGGTGATGAACTAGAACTTGACTGATGTATCGGTCTGTGGATTTTATCAGTTGATTTTGGCTTTGATTTTATGTGACAGGACCACGTTTGTTTTAACACAGAAGCACATGCTTGCAGGTCTGTGAGTAAAATACGTGCCAGCAGTATGTAAATAATGCCAATGTAAAGTCCATGAATCAGCAGAGCAAGATTCACAGTTGTAAAAGAAGCTGCAGTTTTGGTAAAAAAGAAAAAAAAAACACTGACCTAGGTTTAGGTTAAAAAACCATCCTGATAAGGAGTTATAAAAGACAATAAAAGTAAGTAAATACATCGGAAAATGCGGAAAGTGAAGCCAAGGAACTTACCTGAAATGCTCCGGAGATTACCGAAAATGCCAGACTTGGAGCCATGTAAGTTACGTTAAACTTTGTTTAACTTACGTTAAATTTATTTAACGGATTATTCAGACAATACCCTCATATGTCTGTTACTAACATTCTTTTTTTTTCCAAATATCAGGGTTATCATGAACACCAGTGTATTACGACAACCCTACTATATAGATTGACAATTACCTTTACAGAGCTACAGATATTGTAATTATTGTCATATCTCTGTCTGTTTTGTAAACTTTTAGCAGGAAGTTTAGCAGACTTTTGTCTCAGAGACGGGATTTAGGTTAACAGGCGAGTGACTCACGTGCATATGATGGAGGTCACCTTTGCTGCTGCAGCAGTCTGCCGCACATATCACATATCAGGTGTTGAGAGGAATTGATTTTCCGAGGACTGTTGCTGCAGAGCCCAGTACGGCTCAGCTAAAGTACAGTGGCATTCAACTGGATGATCTCCTGACTTTGTCACACACTATACAAATATAACATCACTGTATCCCTAGTTGGTCCGCTTTTGACTTTCAAAATGTCACATTAACTAATATAAATGATCATGTTATATTTCCAATTAATGACGTGGTGCGAAACTAGAGTCTAACTTATTATCTTTTAAACCGTATAGTTTAACCATGAACGTTAGCCTTGGGTTAAGCAAAGTCAGCAAAAGGACGCTAACGTTGGTGAATTATCATTTTCATGGGTCGGTCACTTCCATCTCCTCGCTGTAAAACAATGGGTGCTGATGACTTTTTCGGGGGGAAATTGGATGTCACCATTATCAACCATCCTTATCAACACACCCAGACCGCACTTCGTTCCTTCACAATAAAATACAGCACTGTGAAAATACAGATGCACTTTTTAAGATTGTCGCCCAAGTGTTCTTACTGCTTTCTCTCATCAGCGTTATTTTAGTATTGTAATGAAACATGTAAATATCCATGTACATAAATGAAATTTCACAAATAGATTTTTAAATATGTATAAATCAATTCTACCTCCACTAGCGGTGGTGAACTTTTTCGCAATGCCGGAGAAACATCGGTAAGCGCGACATTGTGGATGTGACTGGAGAGGGAAAATAGTACAGAGGCTGATCTGGGAAATTATCACTATAGGTCAAAACCCATTTCAACATCCATATCAGTTTATATCAAGGCAATTCATCTGAGTGAGCATAATAATCTCATACACAACTGTAGTGTCTCATTAGCAAGTCCAGTTTGAGGGTAGAGAAGAGAGACACCAACCAAGCATTCACTGTCAACCAATCACAGCTCTCCTCTTTGATGATCCATACCACTTGTCAGTGAATTGGTCCCTGCAGATGGTTGTCTACAAGTGTACACAGTCACATGCAGTGCAGAAACAACACACACACACACACATATATAAAGACGCACCTAGACGCACACACTGAAGCCGGCTGATTACTGTGCTAAGTGTCTGCTCTGCCCCTTGGTTGTTTTCATTTCAAAGAAGAGCAGCTGCCAGCTACACATCTGAAGTGTGGTCAGATGTGTCAGTGAATATGTGAGTATGTGTGGGTGTGTGTGTGTGTGTTTGCTGCACTGGACTTTGCCTTTGCCCTTTCAGTTTTGAGTAGAGTGCATGTGTGTGTTTGTGAGCGTCTCTTTGATGGAAGATGATACAGTGCATAACAGTCAGGCTGGCCTTTTGAGCTTTTCTGATACTATCTGACTCAAACACATACACACATATTTCACCCTGGTTAATATTTCAAAAGGACAGGGCTTTTGCCTCTGAACTTGTGTGCCACGCATCTCAAATCTGCTTGGTAGCCACAACCACATCCCAATGTGGATGTAAACAGTGCATGAATACTTCATAAACAGTCATATGAGCTGTTTGAGGACGTCAAATGGGATGACAGGTTTTTTTTTTTACGAGTGTAGAATGCAGAATGTGTGGAAAATGTCTTCTGCATGTAAATGTTTTGAGTTATGTGTAAATGGAGATAGAGAAACACATCTTTCCAAGGGACAGGGCTGAGTGTCTTTGCAGCTTTTACTGTCTCAATGGATTATTCAGAGGATCAAGTGTGAGTCAGGCAGGGATTTCAAGAGTTAAGCACATGGATAATTATTCTCTTTCTCCTTAAAACAGGCCAATGAGGGCGCACTCCTTTAAGTGCTGGTTAATGTACTCATTTTATGCCTCACACTGCGCGCTTAACACTAGCAATTACACGTCAGAAACTGAAAACAGCTTTCAGACTGGTTCAAGACTTAAAGAAAGACGCACGAAGCTCTCGAGCCCCATCACGTGTTTCTGCCCCCCATCCACAGGTGGGGAACACAGTTTGAGCTTGTTGTGTTTGTGTCTGCGTGTGCCGCCATCTGATATAATCTCACACCTCAGCATGCACTTGGCCTGACCTGAACGCTGGCAGAGGACGAGCATAGCAAAATATGCTCCCCCCCCCCCCTCCCACACACACAAACAAACACACAAACACACACACACTCTCCCCCCTTCCTTTTACTGTCACCCTTGGTCAAACATGCAAACGCAATCAAACCAGGGTAGCAGTGTGTAGCTGACATAACCTGAGGCACCTTGATGGCTTTGACCCCATGCAACCCTAAGTTGACCACTGACACGCTGAACTTTGTCCCTCGATGGCAAAATCAAAGAAGACAATTAGTTCTCCATGTCTGCAGTTGTTAAAAATCCCACTACAGCATTTTTAAATGACCGAACATACATACACGACTCATATACAATTTAAAAGAAAGAAAAGGGAAGAAAACTGAGTATTTAGGTCACATTTAAACCACTCTCCTGCAGGCTTTATGTGCATTATCCCATCTCATGTGACCATATCCGTGTCTTTCAACAGTTAATGAGACTGACTGAAGTGCAACTGATACCTGTACGCACATCTTGGCATTTCTAGGATTTCAATGCTGCAAAGGTGAGAGTAAAAATGAAGAAGTCCTCACATCTAATCACCTAATCTGTTGCCTCTACAATAGGCCCATACATTGCAACAATATAGACAAATCCACACCACTGCGCCCACTTTGAGCCATGCATCTCTTAATACTGACCATCTAGCACTAATTGCATTATTCAGAGTATCGGTCCATTGGTGCTACTGCTGCACTGTGCGAAAATTGAGCACTGCGAGCCTTGCAATTAAAAAAGGGAATCAGATCACTTACCGCTTACAGCAAGGAGCGGCGAAGGCAAGGTGTGGGGTCGGAAGTTGTCAAATAATGGTTTGCTTCTGTCGTATCTGTAAGAAGGTCATCGTTTGGGTTTTATTTTTGCAGTGCTGGACGGCGGTTCGCTGGACGGTTTCTCCGCTTAGTGCTGCTGGTCACACGGCATCCAAGGCGCGGTGAAGAGACGCGCTGCTGTGGAGAGAGGAGAGCAGAGCAGAACAGGGGAAGGGAGGGCAGGAGAGAGGAGAGAGGAGGAGAGGGGATGTGAGACCAGGCATGGCGGCATGGCAAACAGCGACAACGCGTGGCCTTGTTACGGAAGCGTGGATACATACTGTGGATCTGTGCTGTGTGGATCCGGGTGTTTGTTGGCCCTGAGTTGGCTCACATCACCAGGTTGATTTCACATGGATGTGTTCGTTAAAATTCCTGGTAAAAGAAAGAAGTTCGGTCACCTCCAAAGAATATAACTTTCATCAGGTACACCACACGGTTAGCCTGGCTCCGCCCACCTACGTACTTCCGCTCACTTACATTACGATGGTCTCGTTAGGACTCGGCTAACACAAGCCTGCATGGCCCAAATAAGCACCAGTGTGTTAGCTTGGTTTAACAAATTTAATTAGGAATATGCTTCTTTTAGCCTAAATATGTGAAAACTGGAATATTTAATGCTATTTAATATGTTAAAGACATAATCTGAAATTTTGGAAAGCATGCTTTGTTTACTTTTTGCTGAGAGTTAGCCCCATACAGATATCTGTCACTAAAGGAAATAAATTGTATGTAGTTTGTTTAAAGGGGACATATTGTGCTCATTTTTCAGGTTCATATGCCTGAAACGCTCAATTTTATCTCCTGTCTCATAATCTGCCAATTTTGAGGACTGAGAATCTGATTTAGTGGATTATTTCACAGATTGGGTTAAGAATGGTGGACGTTTCTGGATGTTGTAGCCCACTGCAGGAGTTAAATGTTTGTCTGTTTTTACCCAGATACAGAAGCTGCTAACTAAACTTGGGCTGGGGTGAATACAAAAGTACATTTTGTTTCAGCAGCAGTTTCAAAAGCAGACATGATCTTCACTGAAAAGTATTCATAATTTATATAAAATATGCTACAACATGCAAGACGCTGTCTGCCTTCTGCAGCTTGATGCAGAACACAGATGCAAAAAGGGAGCACAAAGCACCGTCTGCATGCACAGATGAAATTAATGTAATGTAGCATAATTTTCTGCCCAGCCTCTTAGTGCCACTTCCTGCCACCACGGTTTAAATGATCCCAGCCTTGCTGACTCTGGTCTCAAATACAGTGCATATATTCTCTGTACTGGCAGTATTTACTCACTACAGTGTGTTATTACTGTCAGTGTGTTGGAAAAACATAGCGTACTGATCCTAATATGAACCCATAAACATGTGCAGCACAGAAACCCAGGTCCAGAGCCTTGCATGTGAAATATGTGCCACTCAGTCACCCATGCGGCAAGCCACTCAAATAGGCATAAATCACAGGCCTTGGATCAATGCCCTGTTTCCCATAGGCGAACCGCTGTGGCACAACACGATCAATTCCTGTTCTCTGCTGCAACGGTAAGGAGGGTCGACTGGAATCAGCCCCCAACACACATTAATACCAGCACTGAATCCGAATCAGCTCATTGGCATTCTGTATAGCGAGGGGATTCAAGCCGCGGTAGGAGCATCTGTTGCTGTCATCAGCTGGTGTAGGCCTTGTAATAGCAATGAAAACAGTGTGCATTTAGCTGCTGCATTTCATTATAAAAATGCTGATAGGAGAAGCCTGGCAGGAAGGAGGAATTGTAAGAGCTGCAGGTAGAAATCATAATTCAAGGGATTGATCCGTTCAAAGCTCCGACATACATACACTGCTATAGTATACAGTCTCAACAGGGAATTAACAAGACAGGCAGCCCCTGTTGTCCCTATGGAAAAGTGTGTGGAATATATTGGACTGTAAGTCTGGTCTATGTTGCTGGAGTCAGGTCACGGTCAATTGAATTACAGTACACATTGTGGTCATGTGACCGGGGGTTTGTGTAAGCTATGATTTCACAGGAGGGTGGGGCAGATAGGGGATTAAAGGAGGAGGACAGTGTGTACGGTACATGACAGGTGTGTGTATATGTGTGTGTTCATTTCAACTCAAATGTCATCCTTCAAAATCCCTGCTCCCTCTCGGGAATACTGAACAATCCCCACGAGGGAGGGAGGCGGAAATGACAGCGTTCATAAATTATATTCATCGCTATTAAACATGTCAAATGAGTGAAATTTAATCATTTCGTTAGCTGCGCCATAACCATATACAGGTCTTAATGTAGTCTAGGGTGATAAAACATTCTGTCTATAGCTGTGTGTGTGTGTGCAGGCATCACACACACTCATCCCTCATCTTTAATATTGCTCTGATCCACTCTGTGCAGCTCATGCATACATTACATAAACACAGGCAGGCTGGCAATTTGATGCCGCAGCAGTTAGTGATTAAATCTACTTTAATTTGCTGTTGGGGAAACAATGAGTCACATATGCCCATATTTCTCAGTTAGATGTATTTAAGACTCACTGGATGGCAATTTAAACTTTAACTAAAAACAAGCGAGCAAGTGCCTTTTCATGGGATCAGGCTCTTTTTCAATCGTCATTAATCTGCTGAATTATTAATGTATTATTAGCCAGCAGGGGGAGAGAGAGGTTAGTGCTGACAGACTAAGAAGCAGGAGAGAAAATTACTGTAATGCTCTGCTGCCTTTTACGTGCATAAAATTGATTCTTGTATATGCACATATGTGTCTTTAGCCATGGAGGTACTGACTTGGGATATTTTCACACACATGAACGCACATTAAGACACACACAGGCGGCAGCTCCAGCTCAGTTTCACCTCTTGCCGATACCACAAACTCCCTGTCAGCTGAAAATATGCTCCAGTCAGCAGAGCCCTAGCCCCCTATAGCAGCAGAATAGCTTATTGCTGTCTCTTTGTCGCTGTATCCCTTGTCTGCTTGTGGTCCCAGCGGGTGTTCAGCACCTAATGAATACGTATTGAAGAGCTTACTCACTCATTGTCAACCGTGCACTTACACACCTTCCTCTCGTTTAGTGGATGTAGGCCTGCAGGCTGCTGGGGATGGATGGTTTTAGACTGGTGGGGCTGGCTTCAGTTGTAACAATAGTGTCACAATAAAATACAAGATATAACAGAGTGAGAAATAATATCCAGCCTGAGGCAACTAGCGACCTCTTATTCTTAAAATTGTTCCACATTACAGAGCATTTACTCTGTTTGTGCTTCACTGAGATGCCAAAAGGCTGATGGATTTTTTAAGCCTGTTTTCTGACACCCTCTCCTGGTTGAGTTGCACAATTACAACTAAGCAGTGGTGGAAAAGTATTCAGATCCCTAATCTAAATAAAAGTACTATTGCACACTGTGAAATGACTCCA
>CAFUXE010000381.1:239040-318886 GCA_903364295.1 Serranus cabrilla | reverse complement strand
GTGTGTGTGTGTGTGTGTGCGTGCGTGCGTGTTTTCAGGACATGAGCAGACTTGCCTGTCTGGTTTTCAAAATAAATGGAAATATTGTCAAATTATTCATACATTCATATCATTTAGCTCTGTGCTGCTGTGTGAGTAGTCAGCAGATGACATGTGGCTTGTGACATTTTGCCACTAGGTAGACCACAAGGTAAGTGTGAAAGTGTGAAAACAGCACTTTAGAAAAAGAGTTTTATAGAAATTACTCAGAAAAGTGAGTGTCTTCAAATTAGATCAAATGGGTGGGAATCCCCTTTACATAACTGGAAACTATTTGATGCAAATGCCAAGAATAGAAGGGGAGCCAAGTATATATATGTAGAGACTCAGATTTAAAATGATGCAATGAGGATTGGGGTTGAAAGACTGCGTTTGTGTGATGGGTGGGTGTATTTTGGTTTGTGACCAGTAATGATAAGTAGTGTCTTTTTAAAGGCTGACAGGGAGTTGTCACACACATGTAGAGATAATACACTCCCATGCACAAACACAATGTACGCTGGTTCAGATAGACTTTAACAGGCTGCTTGGGGCCCCACGTAGGTTATTAGCTAATGTAAAGGTAAAACTATCAGGGCATGATGGTGCCTGTATTAGTATTACTACAGTATTCATAAAAATGTTTCTGCATGTTACATACAGTATTTAGGTCAAGCCATATCAACAAAGTATTGTTGTGAAAAATGGGAACGTGACTGTAAAAACTGCTACTACTGCAAATAGCTAAATCTGTCACAAACATTATTTAAAAGCCTAAAGAATTTTGATTATTCTTTGTGACAGATATTGATTTGAAAGAACAATAAACTTTGGGGGGGACACAAAGTGTGTCCCAACTTTTTTGGAATCAGGGTTGTAAGACCATTCCAAAGTGGTGTCAGGTCTTAATTTAAGAAACACAACATTTACTTTGATTAGGGACTGACAACACTATGGACCTGAATCAGCTATGTGACTTGAGTTGAGGACATGGATAGTTGCCAAGTTAAAGGGACAGTTCACAACAAACCAAGTATTTTTCCTCACACCTGAGATGCTTTTCACCAGTCTAGATTATTTCAGTTTTAGTTGCCGAGTGTTAAAGACATCAGCTTGAATAAAATACTGTGGGTGAAAAATCACTCCCAAAGACGAGGATCTTGAAGTCAAAAATTGTTTCTATATTCAAACAGTGCACAAAATCACAAAAAATAGATAGATAGATATTCAACAGTATTTAATCATGGTAGAGGAGACGCCCACTTTGAGGTCATCAACAGATAAATTATCTCCCGTTCGTCCTACAAAAAGAGAAAGACTCTTAAAATCATTGACCTTGACTCGTGTGCAGCTCGGTATGTGGCAGCAATTATACCTCGACTGATCTTCAAAAACACACTTTTATCAACCAAAGGGTGTCAATGTTTCCAGAGTGTTGGACAGCAGTGTGGAGGTTACTGAGAAGAGAATGAAATAAGTCAGTATTTTTCCATCAAATACAAATATGAGAGTAAAAATTTGTATTTTGTATTTTCGCATGAATATACCTTTAAGGGTTTCATTCCATTTTGCTTATATAACTGCATCTTTTCTCTGAAATGCCATGTGTCTTATTAGCTAGTTAGAGTCCAATTTTCTTTAAATTCAAAGACAAGTACCGCACACAAATACAGCCCTTTAAAGGTTATTTCACTGGTATCCAGCAAGTTTCTTTATTTTCAAATGTTAAACATGTCAAGCTAGCTATCATAACATGTGGCAATGAGACTTCTGTGTTCATTGTTTGTAATGGGGAATATGTTTTAGTGGCAAATGTGTAGCTGTGTTTCTGGCCACCTGCACAGGCCAACAAGTAGACATGTGAAGTCTCTCACCTTCCAGTGGACCACAAGGGATCAAAAATAGCATATTTATGGAAATGTCTGTCAACTTGGAAAGAAATGTATTGTAAAACTTGTCAAGTATAAGTCTGTTAATATATGTTAGAAACACTACCGTTTGTCCTTTTGACTGCCATAGAATAAATTAAAAACTGAACTTGCTGTTAGTATCAACTTTTACATAGGTTTCCATTATGCATTGTAGTATATTATCATGTATTGACATTTGCAATTTAAATACTTCTTGAGCATATTAATGCAACAAAACAAAACAAAACATATAAATATCATTATTAACAGATGAATACAGTGTTAGGAGATACATTTTTAGATAATGTGGCAGAATATGCAAGTGTAAGGTGAGCAGCTGAGACTGTTGGGACTAGAATGGATCCTGTCCTTAAATTTGAATAACTATCTAAAGGAAACTAGCCCTCACAGCACTGTTTTTGCATAAAACATTTCAGTAAAGTTTATTTCATTTAAAAAGAGTGAAAAAAATGAAAAAAATTTCATAGAACGCCTCATTTGCATGTTACGGAAGTGTATTGTTATCGGAATGTTCCAGGGTTCTACTGTGACATCATTCGGAACATGTTTCTCTACAAGCCAGAGAATTCAGACCCAGTCAGTCAGACAAAGATTGATCGTTCTGAGAGTTAAACACTCAGTTTGGTTTACAATTTTGTGACACTTTAGTTGCTTTTTGCGGATAATTATGGCAATTTGCGATACTTTAAAGACCTGCCTGCAACAGTGCAGGGCCAAGATGAACTGCACTGAAGACAATGATGTAAGTAACCAACTCTATCAACTGTCTGATGAAAAAATGAAAAAAATAGTTTTATTTTTGCTTGTTTTGGTCTAGTTTTTAATAATAGTGTGGTCCTTACATTACTGCAAAGTATAATACAATACACTGTGGTGTTGTTATACAGTATGCAATATCTATTGGAGTAAAATACACTATAAAATGATATCACAGACTGATTCCACTGTGTAATTATTCAGAATTGGCTCAATATGTGTATATTTTTCACAGCTACCTGAGAGCTACATTAAAGAAAGTAGCAACAGCAGTCAGACCAGCAGACAGATCAGCAGTCAGACCAGCAGACAGATCAGCAGTCAGACCAGTAGACAGATCAGCAGTCAGACCAGGAACCACGACATCGAGAGTGAGGAAAGGGCTAATTTGGTTGCACTCGTTCAACATGTAGAGAGAATGTGTGCCTCACAGAAAGCCCACAATGACTCTGTTTTGGAGAGACTGGGACTCTCCCTCCAGCAGGACAACTTCTCCCCACCTCAGCCCCCAGCTTCCCTCAGACAGAGACCTGAATCCTCTGTGCGAAGAAGGTGGATCAGGCCCATTGTATTGGAGAAGGACTCCATCTTTGCCTGTGCGGAGGCTAAAGTGACAGCCGCAAACAGGAGCCAGGACCAGTACTTCCCTGACACTCCCGCTGAGGTGACACCAAAGATCAGGGAGTTTACTCCAAGTCCTCCTCCTACTCTTCCTCCTATTCAGCCACCAACCAGGAGACGACCTCGTATCCCAGTCATGACTATGAGACTTGGTGGAGCAGGTATGTTAACACCGCTGTCCCTTTCTTTATGGGGATTTGAATGGAAGTAGGTGACATTGTGATGACACTAAATGGGTTGAAATTTGAGTACTCATGACTATTGTGCTTTTAATCTAAACAGGCAAAGAAGTAGCTGACGGATACAAGCTCCAGACAGCTAAAAATAAGATGGAGGACATGGTCAAGACATTGGACAAGGTCCAGCGCATCCGCCATGCTTCACCTCAACCACCAGGACCTCCATCAACAGCTGCACCACCCGACAGAAAAGGACTTCGTGGTGGGGCCCCGGAGGAGGCACCCAAGGTACCAAGACCTCCGACCAAACCAGCCCCGCCAAGCAGAAAAGGACCTCGCCGTGGAACAAAACTCCGTCCCCAAAGAACAGTCGCACATCAGGTGGACCTCCAGTCTTTGGCCAACCCTGCAGAGACCCTGTCCCTCTGCTTCAGGCAGCTGGCCTCAGAGGACTGGTAAGACATCAACACTACAGATTTGAGGAGATTCAAACAGCAAAGCCAGCAGGGGCAGAACTATTCTTCCAACTGCAATTATTAACAATTATTTTTGTCATCTACCACAGGGAGAAGAAGTTGGACGGATTGAAATCAGTTCAAGTTCTAGCGCGACACCACTCAGGACTACTGCAGACCCAACTACATGAAGTCTGCCTGCTCCTCACAGAAGAGGTGATGTAGACCACTTAATCTGTCTTTGTGTTCTCATTTGCCTATTTCTACGCAGTAGTGTTAACTGATGTTCTTGTTTACTGTCCAGGTGAATAACCTGCGCTCGACTGTGGCCAGTGCTGCAATGGAGACTGTAAGAGAGCTCCATGTTCAGTTTGGGAAAGCCATGGACCCTGAGTCGGAGAGGACAGGCCGCGCCCTGCTGCTGAAGTTGGCATCAACAACAAATGCCTTCATTCACCAGCAGGCCAACCTGGCCCTGGATGCCCTGGTGGAGGGCTGCAGCCCTGGAAGGATCACAAGTGTTCTCATCAACACAGGGCTAAAGTAAGAGATTGGAATTCTACTGGAAGAGTAGTAGTAGAAGCAGCATTTAGAGTTGATAAATTAAAATAGAATCGTTAACATTGTCTTCGCTTCTTCAGCCACCGTTGTGTTGCAGTGAGGGCCAGCGCTGCACAGCACCTCCATCAGCTGGCGGACATCATCGCACTGGACCAGATCTTGACAGCAGGGAAAACCTTCTCAGAGCGGTTCCTTTTTGCCGTCAGTAAATTGGCGGTGGATGCTGCGCCGGAAGTTAGGTGGGTTACCAAGTCTTGCATGATTTTATGGTTTGTGGTTCCCGTCTTACTCAGACTTGCCAGGATTTTGTGCTTTTACCTTAAATCACTCAAAAATGAAATGTATGTTTGCACAGGCAACATGGACAGGCGATGCTGCAAGGACTTGTCCATCAGAAGGCGTTCAGGCCCATGTGGGAAAAAGTAGTCCCAGTGAAAGACCGGCGCCCCTTGCAGAAGATCCTGCAGAAGATGAGGCAGTAGGAGCAGCGATGACAACGGCGGCAGCAGCGGCGGAATGACAGGACAACATCTGGAAGACGTCTTCTTCAGGCTGGCATGGAGGTGCAGGGGTTAGCTCTGTTACCTCACAGGAAGGAGCCGCTGCCTTTCTGTGTGGAGTTTGTATGTTCTCCCTATGCCAGTGTGGGTTTTCCCCGGGTCCTCCGGTTTCCTCCCACAGCCAAAGACATGCAGATTAGAGACTGAATTAAGTTAATTTTGGCTTTTCTGTAATTACTTCTCTCAGGTTCTTTTATCTCAGACAGTATTTCTAGATTTTTTATTTACCTGACATGTTTCTGCGTTTTCTTCCGCCTTCATCAGAGTGTCACACGGTGTTGGTGTGTGACGCGTCTTAGCAGCTGATGTTCTTGAAGGCGTGACCCACCTGTCAGATTTGACAGGTGGGACACGCCCTCCGCGGTCTTTCGTGGGATACTGCTCCAGGTGGGTGAGAGCATGAATGCTCCATCGTCCCTGTTGATGGTCTGCGGGCCCCGCTTCCTGATCTCTATGGCCTCCCTAATCCAGCGCTTGTGTTTGTTTTGTTCGTGCGGAGCACTCTGGCCTCTTCCCAGTTCTCTATCTTGCAATGGTCAGTGATGGCTGACTTACAAAACAAACTCCAGTGCTGATTCAGGGAGGCCAAAGAGATCAGGAAGCGGGGCCCGCGGACCATCAACAGGGACGGTGGAGCATTCATACTCTCACCCACCTGCAGCAGCATCCTGGAGGGGGCGGAAGACAGCGGAGGGCGTGTCCCACCTGTCAAATCTGACAGGTGGGTCACGCCTTCAAGAGACATCAGCTGCTAAGACGCATCATACACCAACACCGTTTGACACTCTGATGAAGGCGGGGGAAAAAAGCAGAAACATGTCAGGTAAATAAAAAAACCTAGAAATACTGTGAGATAAAAGAACTCACGAGAAGTAACATGCAGATTAATTGGACACTCTAATTTGGCATCATAATTTGGAATAATATAACAACAATGATAATAAAAAGTTAAGAATATATTTTGGTGTATGGTTTGTTATTGGTAAATATTTAGAATGGTTGTTTTAAACATAATTTAAACAGAATGTGTTAGTTTGCTAATCCCTTTGACATAAAGTCAACAAACAACTGAAGGAAGACAATATATTTTATGTTCAAACTCATGAACCTTGTCTTTGTAAATATACGTTGAAATCGGTGTGTTCTGTTCGTTTGTTGTTTTTTAAACCAGGGTGGCTTTGTTGGTTTTATATGTTGCTTTTACTTAGAAATTCCTAACACAGATTAGTATCCTCCACTTACAATACATAAGTAGGAAACTTTTTGCTTAACATTCCTTCAGGATTTTTGTGACAGAATGAGCTAACTAAATTGTGGCTTACACATACAAAAACAAAAAGTGTGACACAGCATAACTTGTCCATCCATTGTACAGTTTATTCTCTTTTTTAAACATGCCATTATTATTGCTGTTTACCTCACTGATAAACGTTATCCACAGTCCTATGACAGTCATGACTCATTAGAACAAGGCAGCATACTGAAAAAGTCACTCTTTTATAGTTAGAACCTCCTGCGTCATGGTGCTGACTGGATGGAGGAATACTTGAGCAGGTTTTGACCTTTTGAACAAGTTCACTTCCAACCCTGATCCACACATATCATACTGACATCATCCCAACAAGTTTTTTAAAGTCTCTAAAGTGTTTTTGCATAACTGCTGCAGCAGTTGAATGAGTGAGGCACTGCAATAAAAGGCACTTTGGTAAATGCTGAGATGTAACAGAAGATGATATGAATATTTACTCTATACTGACACTGTATACATTACAGTTATGAGAGGAGAAGTGTACCCTTAAAGGAGGAACATAATATACATAAAAACAGACAGAAGTTCTACAGGCTCTGCTCAGGTCTGAAAGAGGAAGCAGGACGTCCATCTAGGTTTGGGTTACCATGACATGTTAACCAGGTCAGGACACTTGAAGGCAGTTCAGTTTTATACTTCTCCATCTATGATAAGTTGCAGTGGAGAGGTTTGGTTAAATCCAGAGGTCACCACAACACAGGGAAGTCCATTTTACTGAAGCCAGGATCTCTGCGCTGCTCCCAGTACGAGTTGTTGCTCACCCACGTGTCGTTGTTGGACTTCCTGTCAACACAAATGACTTCATGATTGATTCTCACGTTTAAATTGAGTGCTTAAATGTTAAATGTAATAAATTACCACATCTGATTCCATAATCATGTTATCGTGATATTAATTAAGCTTTAAACAAACTCCCTGGCTGCGTTCAAAATGTGGCTCTCATATTTTTAGGGATGTGAGAGTTGTGTGGCTGAGTCAGAAAGGCAGCTGCCACTCATGATTCATTGAGGTTTTGAGCTGGACTAAACATGGTTAATGTGCCATTTGAATACGTTTTAATAGCCATTATGTTGAGAAAGTACATATGAAAATTTGTGAGAGATGCAAAGAAAACTTCACATTCAATTGTTCATTTAGTAGGCAGTATACTGACTGAGTATGAACACAGCCTCAGTGTCTATATAATGTTCATAATATTCTGTTGGCTAGCCCAGATGAGACCAGAAGAGTTTCTTATCGTAACTATGTCTATAACATCTTTAACTAAGGGAAACAAAAAGAAAAGGTCAGATTTTAAACATCTAGGACTGTAAGGGGTAACAGTATTTTTTTTTTTGGTAATATAACATTGGTTATATTAGTGGAGTCACATAATATTACTTCTGTAACAGTCGATGACCTTAGAACACTGATGAGCCAATAGTTAAAGTCAACAAGCTAGTTTGCTCGTCACAAGACTGTGTCTCATATGGTATAAATGTCTGTGACTGTCACAGAGGTGATCTCTGATCATATGCGATTGACAATTTAAGTGGAAAAAGACATGCAGAGCCTGTGTCTGATTGCTCACAAAGACACACACACACAAGGAATCAGCAGCATACTTGAAAAAGCGTGGCTGGTGTGTCATGTTGTTGTCCTGCAGCACTTTCCTCCTCTCCCTCTGGAGCTGCTCTATCCTCTGTTTCTGCTCCTCGGCTCCGTCTGTGTTCCCCTCCTCCAACAGCCTGGACGCAGAGCACAAATATGGTGAGGCAGGATAGGAGTCGTTAGAAATGGGTGCCTGCTATGGCTTGAGCGCCCACACCAACAGGAAAACTTTACCTAACTATGGGTACAGGTTAGCTGTGGTAGTTGCAGCTGACGATTTGCAATAATGGCTCCTTAATGTTCCTGTTTATATTACTCAAGTCCTTCTTGAGTGATCCCCAGGGAACTGTTAAGCATGGGACAGTGTGCCTGACAAGACCTGAAGCGTGTACCACAAAGCAAGTTTGTTAGAGCCAGCTTTTTTTTTTTTTTCTGCATTAGCTGGTTTGCCAAAGCCTGAAGCCCCAGTCAGAGATAATATGCACCATGACGGTGGTTATTAACTTGCTCTATTTACCCAGGCTTTCTTCTTCTTCAGGCTCCTTCTACAAAAGTGTGTTTGGTGAATCTTTTGACTGATCCAGTGCAGCAAAGCCGAGAAGTAATGCTACACAATGCACTCTCAGTGCCTCTTGTTTATTTCAATGGGACACCTGCAGATTCTACAGTGATATAACTTTTGGCCAGGGCAAATTTTTAAATGATTTTTACTGATTTTATGCCTCAGCTGAGAATCCATATACTCATAGACTGCTATGAGCTTGCTGAGCTCTTTTTATTCATTGAAAACTTGAGGCGAAAACTCTGAACATGAGCTGGTGATCTTGCTCGATAAAAGAGGGGCCCCTTTCTGACACAGAAAACCCTGGCTTTAGAATAGACGTACCTAGCTAACCACAGTTTTTGGTACACCTCAAAGCTGAAGCGGCCGCACTGGCAGCTGCTCTATGAGGCAGCTGGTTGCATAATGCTAGTACACTATGACCCAAAAAGTCCCTTTGTAACCATTTCCTTTTTACAATTTCACCTCACCGAAAGTAAAAATTAGGCAGAAAAACTTTCACACCTGAAAACTGCAAAGGCCCTGTATTTTTGTATTTTTGTACTGTAGCACGACTGAAGCCAGACTCAGACTGCAGGAGTTTTCCAATCCTAACAGTAATCTGGTTGCAGCATGCTCATCAGGACAAACAGGGAAAACTTGCTGTAAAAATGTTTTGCAGTGAGAGCAAACAAAAGCAGAAGACTAAACGAGTCTGGTGAGAAAGTGGCTGACAGGATGAGTTGTCTGTCCTTCAGCAAGAACTGGAGGTGAGAGTTCAACTGCTCCAGACCAAATGTCTCCACAGATTGACCAGATTTGATCCCTGAGTTACTCGAAGGGTTCCTGGAAAAGTTCCTGCAGTGGAGATGCTTAAAATGGCTTCATTCTACTCAAGTGTCCCAGTTAACCATGATGGTGTGACAGTGAGCTGACACACAATACAATGACCCCGACACTGAAGCTGCAACATGGAATTCAGCTGTTGTTAATTTGATTATTTATTTCAATGTGACACCAGCACATTTTATATCGCTTCAACTTTAAACTTACATTAGCTTTCAGCCATTCCTCGACTGAAAATCCATATAACTCATAGACTGCTAGGAGCTTGCTGAGCTCTTTTAATTCAACTTGAGGTGAAAAGTCTGAACATGAACTGGGGATCTTGCTGGATTAAAAGAGGGGCCCCTTTCTGACACAGAAAACCCTGGCTTTAGAATAGACGTAACTCGCTAACCCACTAACCTCAGTTTTTGGTACACCTCGAAGCTGTAGCAACCGCTCTGGCTTCATTCTACTCAAGTGTCCCAGTAAACCATGACGGTGTGACAGTGAGCTGACACACACGATACAATGACCTGACAGTGAGGCTGCAACATGGAATTCAGCTGACAAAATACCCTCTGTGAAAAAGGCATTTGCATTTGCACACTTTCAATCCTTTCTAGTGAAAACACAACAAAAATAATGTTCCTAAAGAGGTTTTTATTCGATGTTTTCTATTACTTTTTAAGTCTAAAATCAGTACTGTGCTTATGTGAACTAATTTGGGCATTTTGCCATTCAATAAACCTCTGGCAGGACTGATATTTATACAACCTAATACTCATAACGACTCATTTATAGCGGTTTAACTCTTTACTAAATAAAACCTCTTCACAAGTGGACAGTTTTTCTGGTGACATCATTCCCTTAGATCTAACCTCCCATAGTCTGTTGCCATAGTTACATACATATTTCAGACTTCACACCACAAAGGCTTGACCAGACCTGGCCAACGAAACCATGCTTGTAAAAAAAGATTTTTGGGACTGATCTGTCAGCTTTAAATTCATTTAAACTACGGGGTCACTTTTTCAACTAGAATATATGGTTAAACAGTGAAGAACGAAATACTGATCATGTTTCTAAAATAGGTAGGGATAATATCTGAGGAAAAACGTATAGATATCATCACTATAGATGGATAAAGAGTGCAAACCTCTGGTCCGGCCTGAAGCGTGTGTCAGTGGGGGGCAGCAGAGGTCTCAGGGTGGAGTCCAGCTCATTCAACTCCACTGCAAACTGTGTGAAGCCATAGTACTGGTCCTGGTCCACTGGCATGGGGTCTACACAAACACAAAGGAACATCTGTTGTGTCATGTCAAGCTCGGCTTTGTTGGTTGAACTAACATTCTCGGGGACCGATCACTCACTTGCTCTCCAGATACACGTGGCAGAAGGTGGGTCTCCTTGGAAAACAGACTCGTGCCATTTCCCAAAGATGGAGTGTATGACTTTTCCATTTGAATCCGTAACCACACCCTCTATCTCGTTCACTGTAGAGCTCCATGATCTTGCCTACAAAAAAGAGAAGGGAAATAGTTTGAAAACTCCCATCTTTGTCCAGTAGATGGTGCCGTTTACCATAACAGCCCAGTGTCCCTTTGAGGAGGCAGCACTGCATTCAAGAAAATGCAGTATTTTCTCTTTACAGAACATCAAGTTTTAAGTGTGTGTTCACAGCATGAAGAAGCTTAAAACAACTGTAACGATTACAGTCTAAGTCTGACAGAGATTCATGTGAATGTGACAAACGTTGGAGAGAACCAACAGCAAGAGTTTGTTAAGTACAATGATGTAGTTTGTCTCACAGTGGAAGTTAACAAGGAATTTGAGTCACACGTAGAGGCTCTAAAGAATTATTTCTGCTTTGTTAAGCCATGAAAAACACTTTTTACCCAACTTACCCAAAGACAGCGAGAACAAGTCTGATCTAAATTGTTTCCTCTCCTGAGTTTATGACTACAGTACAGTTAGGAAAATGGTTTTGCCAGAATCAGGATCATTGGTCCAATTGTTTGTTGTTGTTGTACTCACTTTGACCATAAGAGGCTAAAGTTAAGTAACACTACTTCATTGTTTAAACAGTACTAAAAGCATTCATGTATTTATTTCCAGCTGAGTTTTAATTTCTGCTTGCACTCTAAACAAAAGGTACATATATGGTGTGTTAGTAAGTCATGCAACAACAAAAAACTTCACCTGACAAAACTTGTTTTTCACCTACTTCAAACAATGGACAAATAAAGTGGAACAAGAAAGTGTTTAGTGTAGTGAATGTAATGTGCAATGGAAATTATATTTGATTTTTTTGAATGAAGAAAATGTAAGAAAAAAAAGAGAGAAAAGACAAAACAAACATTCACAACAAAAACATTATTCCTAACCTTGACAAACGTGACTTTACACTGGCAGTCGTCACTGTTGATATTTTTGATGGACATCTCTCCGTAGTGTTCGATCCAGCGCTGGCCACTCAGGATGTTGTGGATGCAAGACGTCACCTTGTTCCATTCGTAGTGGTCCCCAAACCTGAAGACATCACACAGATACTGAACTTCATATGCATGTTGTTTGACTGACAGCATGACTTCCACTGATAGCCTATACTGTGCATAATAAAGTGGGCACTCATGCTAAACATACAGCCTAAACACCCACGCACACAAAACTAAAAGGACTTACGCAGGTAGTGTGACATTTGTGGTTCCCATGGGAACAATTTCCATGGATTTGCCCCAGAATTTATTTTTCCATCGGACATCTGAAAGATACAGATCACAAAACAACACGTGAGCACTTGTGACAATGGAAACGGTCATATTATCTTAATTTAAATCTGTGAGGCTTTATCTGCTCTCTTCAGCACACAGCAGCTTTTTATAAATCAGTCAGCAGCTTCTTTATTTCTAACAGCATACAAGAGTTTAAATATAAGGTCACATTAGTATAATCTGCACAGTGCTTTGTAATATGATGTGTAAATGTCCTGCACTTCATTATGCCATGGAAAGTAACAGTGATCACCAAAGCAACATGAGGTTAAATGAGGTTTCTTAATCTTCCACAACACCAATTTTCACCTTAAATATAACCCGCAGCGTGTCTTAAACACTTAGCGATGTAATCTACATATGAAACCCGACAGAAATTAGCTGCTTATTCCCAACATGCTCCCTCCTGCTCACCTTGCCAAAAGCTGAAGTTCCTTGAATCAGAGTGACATGCTGACACAGGTGGGTGATGACTCACCTAGGAAACGGAGAGAAGAGATACAAGATGAGATAAAGGAAGCTGTAGCATGAATCAGTCAAAAACAAAGGGTGGGAAAGGTGAAACGTACAACTTTCTACCATCTATAAACCATTATTACATTTATTTAGAGGTCAGCGTTATCACTGTACACAAACATGAGTAACACAGAGACAAATAGCAAGTCAGTGCGAAACCTCTTTGCTTAAAGTGAGAAACTTTGTGAATTGCTTTAAAGCATAAAACAGCAAGAGGGCGCTGTTCCTCCAGTGCACAAGACATTCACTGATGTCTGACATGAGAATGAATTTGACAACTACATTACTGACAAAGGTAGCACATTAGACTTAAATACATAAATATAAAATGTGCAACACCTTTAATAAGGGTTCCAACACCTTCTTAGACATCAAATTCAAGTACTTTTCAAGGGCTTTCTAGCTCCAATTCCCTCAAATTCAAGGCCATGACAGGGTTTAGTTTGCAGCACAGATACAGTTTAATTGCTATGACAACACTGAGAATTTTTATCATGACTAGAAGGCTTTACAGAAGCTCACAAACAACAATTAAAAAAAGAGAGAGGGGGTTTTAATGTGCAAACATCTCTCAATTGTGCTATGTTACGTGCACACATGTGATGGTCATGTGGTATGTGGTGCTTGAAACAATGACCAACTGCACGAGACAGACACATGCAGGCAGTGGGACATAGTTAGTTAGTAACATTAAGTAAAACGAAATATTTAAAAAACATACACTTTTATTCTTGCAAAAAATATTTAAAATCAAGCACTTTCAATGATCCATGTCATTTTAAAAAAACTTTTAAACCTTGTTTATTCCCCCTACAATTCACAAACTTTCAAGGTTTTCAAGCACTTGAGGGAACCATGTTTAATTTGCAGGAAACATTGTGTTTAAAGTGATTGTGAATAACTGAGAAGTAGCCTATCCTGTGATGGTCAGATGAGTCATGTGTGTGCTGTAAACTGTGTGACTTCTACCTGTTCAGCTATAAACCTGAAGCTTTTATCAGGTCTGTCACATTCGTACGTCTCTCCCAGGACTGGGTTAAAGGGCTTGCTTCCGGCTCGGTGGTAGGTGGATGCATATGCAGATATTGCGAAAGTAGCAACATAGACCTGCACAGAAAATCAGAGGGGATCAATCACGTGAGGTTGTGAACATAACTGTGACACACACACCTAGCAAACAACATAGCAAACATATTTTCGTTACAAGCAGCGTGTTTGTGGACAAGTATGTATAATTGTTACTACATATTATTACTGTGCATTGTGTGAAACTTATCCCATGATACGTTTGTGTCTTTGTAACTACTGTGTGGCTATTTGATGATAAATGAGCATCACATACTCTGAAAAAAAGGCTTCCAAACAGTACCAGGATGAAAAAGACAATTGAAAGCTTCTTGCTTGTAAAAATTAAATATTTATTAAAGCCGTGAACAGAAGCGCACACGGAGCAAAAGATGAACATCAGAGTACATTTAAAAATCTGCCGGAGAAAAAGCACTGAGCTCGAAACACATTGCCTCTATATTTCTGCCACAGCCACATTGATGTTCATCTTAACATCTGTGTTTGTACACAAATATAAAAGCGCATAACATCCGATAGTCTTTTTCTTTGTTATTCAGTAAAGATAATGTGCATGTGTGAATGTGTGCTCTGTAGCTCTAGAGGCAGGTGTGTGTGTTTCTCTTCCTCTCACCATGCGCTGGAAGGGGTCGTTGGTCTGGTTTGCGGTGTCCAGCAGCTCACTGTACTCCAGCTCCTCACACAGCCTCTGCAGGGTGTTGAGCGGCTCATTGAGCTGCACTGGCATGGCCACTTTGGACAGGTCCTTACCAATGTTGTTCCTCAGGATGTTCCACAGGCTCACGCTGCTGGTCGGGCTGGGGGAGGGCAGTGTGGAGCGCCGACGAGCCAGGGTCAGAACGCTGCTGACTAAAGGGGAGAAACGTGGAATGAAGATTGGTGAATGTTTTTTTTTGTTGTTGTTAGATTGGGTTGAGATTTGTATTAAACATTCAAAAAACCCTGTACAGTTTGACTGAAACATGGTTGTATCACATCTCCAAGTTATTTGGTTCTGCAGTCCCACAGCCTTTGCAAAAGAAACCTTTGGAGCTGTAAAACCCACTTTTTAAGACAATTTGACTGTATATTTTCACAAGAAGAATCATTTAAATTTCCTTGAAAATTTACTGTGTGTGTGTGTGTTACTGTTCATTGCAAATAGAGATCAATTTAATACAATCTGAAAAATGCAGATAAAGATAAATACTGAAGATATTTCACAACCACTATCTTGACAATTTCATTCACCTCATTCTACGCAGAAGCTCTAATTATTCCCTCTATGTTAAATCCCTGTGTTTTCTGTTTTGTGCTACCTGGAGGCAGAGAATTATGCAGTAAGAATATGAAGCCAACACCATCTGCAGCAGTGAATTAATGATGCCTGTACACAGATGCTTTGTCACATTCTGTATGAGGAAACATCCGACTGAGTTTGTAAACATGTCGGGAAGTTGGCGGTGGTCGTGTTTAACCACATTCTCTAAGCAAGCGAGTTATTTCTATGATTCCAAACATTTATCATTTATTTGATGCTGACACTTTCTGAAAAATACACAAAGCGCACAGAGGCTTAGTCACAGCCACACTTGAGTGCGCCAAGACAGACAAGCCCTGCCTCTTTCTGACAGAATAAGGTCTCTCTGCACTGTCTCCGTCTTTCTTTCTGTTGAGGGAGTTGATATGTCCTCACAAACGCACACACAGAGACGCACAACTTGTTACTGTATCATGTACCGGAGTTGTGTCTCTCGCTGCCTCCCTCGTTGCTGTAGGTATCCATGGAGATGCTGTCGCTGACATCACTGATGTACGAGTCATCGTCAGAAACCTGGAGACGGAAAATCAATGTTGAAAGGTCAGCGAGAGACAACAACGTGGAATCAAGAGGACAAAAACACACAAACCCAAATCAAAAAAAAAAATGTTGTTGTGACTTGCTGTTAACAGTGAAGTTAAAACCTGCAGCTCAAGAAGTAATAAGAAATACAGCACGGATCCAGCACAACTAACTCTTCATTAGTTTACATTTGTTTGATCACTGTAGTGCTGAAACAAGTAGTAAATTAATAGATATAGTCAACAATCTTGATTGACCAACCTTAAAAGTATTTTATTTTGCAAAAATTTTCCGGTTCAAGCTTCTCAAATGTTAAGCTTTGCTGCTTTTTTTTTCTTACATACTTTTAAATCAAAGAAAGTATTTTACAGAGATGATCCTGAAATTGTGATGGACATTTTTCCCAATTTCTGACATTTTGTGGGCACAATTTGTTGATTAATAGACCAATGCATTTGGCATGAAACAGAAGCTAACAGTAAACAGAATTTCGAGAAAATGGACAAAAGAAAATGCAAGTGAATGCTTGTTTCCATCAAATACCATGATGTGATTATTAGAAGTTGATGCATGGAAATAAGCCGTTGGATGGAAACACATCTACAGAGAACAAGGACATAAATAAGTCACATTACCTCATTTTCAGAGGAGGAGGAGGAGAGGAGATACTCCTGAGCATCAAAAAACTCTGAAATGGACTCTGGGATGGACGCTTTGCTCTCATTGGACACCTGGTGGACCAAGGAGTGGGAGCCTCCTGGACATTCCTGATGATAATAAGTCAGTTGAGTGAAACTGGACCTGTGGTGGCAGGTGCGGACATGTGTGTATGATCATGCAGAATGCTGATGTTTGAGTCAAAGAGACACTCACTGAGGCGTAGGCGGTCTTCAGGCCCATGACCTGCGCTGACTGAGGGGCCTGCATGTCGACAGTGTGCCTCAGTCTGTCCCTCTCTGCTACTAGGGAACTAAAGGCTGATTTCAGTGTGCTGTGGACTGGAGAGAAGCAAATGCCAGTTGTCATGGAAACTATCTTACCATATAGATGCAAACACTTAAAAAAAGAAACATAATTTTCTATGTAAAATAACTGCATCTGAGCAAAGTAGCAGGAGAGGACTCACTGTTGTTGGCCAGCCTGCAGAAGTCCTCCTGCAGACGGGACGCGTCTGTAGGCGAGTCAGGGGACTCAGGACACACCTCCTGGGTGTTTGTCTCCGTGGTGGAGAGGTTGGGGTTGGAGGCGTGGAGACGAGGGGATTGGGAGGAGATGCAGCTCGGAACCTGGAGGACAAGAACAGACAGAGGTGAAGAAGTGTAAGCCATTACATCTCCCTTATTCCCAATGCTGAAAGATTGTGCATTCATGTCTCAATAATTATAAAAAGAAAAGCTTCACATGTACCTGTAGTGTGGATTTGGTTTCTTTGCCATTGTTTTTGGATCGCCATCTCCTCGGCCTCTTCTCTTTTTTGGGCATATCATAATTAGACGCCTGTGTAAACACAAGAAACATGTTGATGTTAACGGAGTAGTAAATAATATGATTAATGTTACAGTTTTTACCTCATCATGCAAAAAACTAATGTCTTCATGAATCTTATATTAATTCCATCAGCGCGTCTCACCCACATTATGTGAATGCATTCCCAATAGAGACAAAGCACACCTCTACATTTTACTAAGCCTAACTTAACCTTCTGTCCGTGCTCACCTGTAGTGCGCTGATGGCTGGGGCTGAGTACGTGCGGTGGAGGACCTCCATGCTCTTCAGCAGCAGGTTGAGTTCCAGCAGGTATGATTCACATTCCTCCAAGTCTGTTTGAAAGAGACATTATTATTAGACGAAAGTAAAAAAAACAAAAAAAATTTAGCCTCACTTAAAAGAAGTTCGTGCCATAAAACTGCAATAGAATTACACAATAATATTATATTCCACTTTCACTAACACTTTCACGTTTTAACATGAGTCCTGATCATTAATACCAAATATTCATCCTTTTTTTAATTTTCAACCCTTTGAATGTCTGTTTATTTACAATATGCCAATGTAGTTGTTTGTAATGGGAAAATACACAAAACTTGGATTGTGTTTTCTATACTAAATGCTCAGGGAAATGTATATAGCAACAACACTGATTTTGATGTACTGCATCAAACACTGCAGCGCTCCATAATACAGCAGCATGTTCTGAGTGGAAGCCAGTAAAAGAGTGTAAAATACTCTAATGGCTGAAGGGTTTCAACTAGGACATTTTGTCCTTAAGGGTGTGTTTTTATTTTGGATACACAATTTATTATTGACTTATTATAGGAGCTGAGGCTGAACTCCAAACAAGGGTTTAAGAAACTGTTGACAAGGCAGTGTGACTGTGTCAGACAGCGTGAGTAAGCAGAGAGAAATAAACAAAACAAAAACCAACCTTTGCAGCACTTGTTCATGTCCTCTGAGGAATGGAGCCAAGAACTGACCTTTGCCTGATGGACTGACGCCTGCTTGGTAAGAGTGGCCCTCTGTTTCAGAGAGAGACAGACGAGAGAGGATGATGTATATGCACTCTCACATAACTACATCCCTGTTGTGTCAAACGCACAGGAACAACAATGTTTTCTACAAGCGAGCAGTGAAAAAAACTTACTTTTCTAAGGGAGTCATTGAGGGAGGGGGAGGATGAGGCGTGGGGGTGAAAGAGGTGCCTCTCATGGGGATACATGGCAATCTCGTTCTGCCGAAACACGCGGTGATGCCGCAGCTTTGACACCCACTCCTCAAACAGCTCCGGAGACTTCACCTGGTTGCCATAAAGTCAAAGTAGGAAGGTAAGTTTGGAAGACAGCTGCTGAGAGCGTCTTTGTACGGAGCAGAAAGTGTAAATGAAAGCACGTAGGCGTTGATACATTTGCGTATATCTCTGAGATATCACACCGACTTGTGTTGAACTGAAAAAAAACTGTTAATGTGTCAGGAGTTACCTTTAGGTGATAGATGTTATCCTCTGTGTCCAGGTCGATGCACATGGCTTTCTTCTTGATGGACATCACAGAGAGGCCGACGTCAATGCAGCCGTGAAGCTTTCCCTTCTGCAGCTGTGAATAAAACACCTCGTCAGCGTGTCAAAGTGCAAGAATGAAAGACAGGGGGCGCTCTTGGGGCAATACTTACATCAGCTCCTCGCTTTGCATACTTCAAGATGCCTTTCTCCAACACAAAGTATCTCTAAGTGGGAAAGAAATTAAACTCGGTCAGTATTTAGTCACAACAATTACTCAGTTTTCCTTCCAGCCTTGAATCACAAGTCTAGTGTGCTCTTTGTTTATAAAACAGTTAAAAACACCAATAAATAAAAAGGTATCCTGACATTATACTTTTATGTGCTACTCAACCTTGACCCTGTCATTTAAATGTCACAACAGCAGCAGTGAAATAAGTAATCAGCAGTATAGATAATGACATACAAACAGTTTATAAGTGCACCTTGGCACTTCAGTTTTACAGTAAAAAATGAAAACACTGATAAAGCACTTTGACAGTACTCTTGCCCTCCTTGTTGGCCAAAATGTTATCTATTTAAGTGGCTATTCAATCATGTTGCAAGGCAGAACTTTCCAGGTATGCATGAGCACACAGAAGAGGGGGAGGAAGATGAGTCAGGGTTACAGTGTAATCGGCTGGGAATAAAAAGAATGGAAAGAAGGAAATACAGAGGACTATTATGGTGAAGAGGAGGAAACGTGGAAATAGCTTGAGGTATTAAAAGACCGCAGGTCAGAACATTTAGGGAGGACTGAAAGCACTGCTGGTTCAATCCTGGTCTCAACTAGCAGCCATTTACAGTACTGCCTTTAATACGCACAATTGTATTTCTTTACCAAAATAGGACACCATCTGTCCTTTTAAGAAAGCTATATGTGACAAATACAGTGTTAAATAATAATAAACAAAGTCTGCTTCGCTCCGGAGTTTAAGAGCTTCACAGTGAACAATGATCAAACCCACTGTGGCTCGTTTTCTGAACCCCTTGTTGTCAATAGCAATCAAGTTTAGAGCAACAATGGCTCTTTGGTTCAACAAAAGGCAGCAGCGGGGTTCTATAATAAGACTTGTTACTGATCTGTTGCCGTCTTTGGCTTAAGAAGGGCTGCCGAGGTGCTCACCTTGTGCCATCCCTTCATGGGCCACTTCCTCCTCTTGAGCAGGAGGCCCTCCTGTCTGTCAGGCTCCTGCATGCTGGCAGGAGCCCCCCTGAGCCCCTCCACAATCTCCCAGCTGTCCTGGAGGGAGGCATGGGTGCAATACAGTATGAGTTAGACATTTATCTTCAAATAAATACAAGTATAACACATTTCTCAAAGTGTAAACAGTTCATATGCATTACCACCATCACAGACACCATTTAACTGTGATACTGTTGTGACTTTAACGCTGAGTTAGTCTCCCATTTCTAGAGACACTTTACTGTTGAGTCAAAAAGAAACAGACGAATGGGCAGATATTAATTTTGTTTTGTTTTTTGTTTTGTTTTTTTACAGAAAATAGAATTCTGTAAATGATAAACATGCTTTTTTTTTTTAGAAATGTTGTCATAAAGCTATAAATCAATAAATATTTCTTTATTTACAGGGTTAGCAGTTGACTGATACTGAACATACAGTATTATGTGAAATGTTTTTAATATATATTTATTTAATCATTATTCAAATGGTCAGCAATTAACTGATATTATTTTTTATGTATTTACTCAATTTTTATTTCTAAAATTGGTTGACAAGGTAATACCAAGTTTTATTTTTATAACAATGTTAAACTAACATTTCTTGAAGAAAGTTATTTATTTAAGAAAGCAGCCTTCTAAATACCCTTGCATAGTCACATCAGTAGAAAATGTCTTATTTTAATATTTGGGTTTGTTTTGAACAGAAGAACGCTAAAATGCTAACAATGCCTCTGAGCACTTTTTGTTCTCACAGCAAAAACTCACATACTGTACATACAAGAACAACGCACACACATACCTGGTGACTGTCGTGTTTAGAAGAGCCGCTGCTGTCACTGTGAGTGGGCGACGGCGACGTCATCTTTGTGCGACTTGACTGCTTTCTGCCCACCGTTGTCTCGTTTCTGTGGAAACAGCAGCACGAGAGATCACAGCAGAGCCGCCAGCAGCATCACTCTGACCTTTGAAGGCCACGCCGCAACAGTCAGCGCTGCTGGGAAAGGTTAACTGATGTCACAGCAGCACAAAGGTTATTTTAAAGAGAACAGCAGCAGCAGCGTGCAGGACCAGACAGATAAAAACAGAGAGGAATCACTTACTCACTGTGTGTCTGACTAACTGGGAGAAGCTTAATTCAGGGTAAAGAAATCCCCAAGTCCAAAGTAGCTTTGTTTTAAGGAAGCTAAACACAAATATCCAGAAAAATGAAACACATGTGAGGCCTAAGTCTTTATCATACAAGTCCATGTGCAAGGTTCAGGGTTCAACTTGCTCCATCTGAATACAAAAGCATTCTGATGGCTTTGAGCGGGCTGTGATACTAAGCTAAGTACGAAAAGTTGAGTACATAAACTCAAATAAATGTAAAAAGTCATGATCATGGCTGTACCGTACAAGTTTTATGACTGAGGGCCCACTTGGAAAGTTTATTCATATAGCACATTTCAGCAATGACACACCTCAAATTTCTTTATATAAAAGAACATTTAAATGCAATTAAAACCAGCCATTAAAGTCTTAAGAAAATGGAAATAAGAACATGCTAAAATAGAAATACATAGGTATAAAAACAAGAAAGGTGACACCAGGAAAACAACAAAAAATCTGACTAACAAAGCAAGACTAAACATTGAAAAATATTGATTAAAAACTCCATGAGCCAGATGCAACTTAAATGACTACTTAAAAATTAGTCCTAAAGACTATGCAGCTCATTTACAAATTTCAAACATTTAGAGCTCACTCCATCTGCATACTGCAAAATATGGATGGAAAATGGATCCTTGCTGCTTGCCCAGCCCGCTCCACTTGTATCAGCATTTTAGATTTCAACGTTAAAATTCATGTTTCTCTCATGTGTTGATCAGATGTTATGTATCTGAAGCTCTGCCAGGAGTCTTATGGTGTCACAGTCTATGGCTAGCTTGCTGTTTGTTCTACAGTATGTTGTTATCATTTTGCATAATTCTGTTGTCTAAATGTATGATTCCAAACCAACTGCAATAAAACTAACTCGATTAGTTTGTTTTGCTTTGGAGTTTTGCATTATGTCTCTAGATAATTATAGATTGTGCACTCGTGGCAGCATGGGGTTTAGCAGGGAACACCATATTCTCCCTGTGATGTAATATTCATTCCTCTTCTGGCCACAAATGACATGCCCCAGCCTGGCTGGGTATGCTATACCTCCATGTGTGCCTTAATGCCACTCCCTTTATGCCTGATCCTGCCAAAGACTAACCTCAGGTGTGTTTACGGGGGCATGTTCGGGGCACATCCTCGTCTGGTGGATTAACACGAGTCCTTGCATGCAAATTTGTGTGAAACCCCTGGATATCAGGTGCGATGCAAACTCCTCTGCAAGCGGTCTGGTGGTTTCAGTGTGTGTTTATGCTGTAGTTCCCCAAAGCCTCGCTTACAGTCAGAACCATGCCCAGGACATGAGTCATCAACAGGAAAGAATGTGCTCCGTGCCTCGATACCCCCGACACACCATAACACACAGCTAGCTACAGTCAACACTGGGCTAAAAGCAGCCTGAAACACATGGGACGGCCCACTTACTTCACAGCTCTGGAGCACAGACTAAAAGGACAGACATGTTTGAGTGGGCTTCAAATGATAAACTCTGGGAGCTCGAATTAGCTCATCAAGTAGTTGTGTTCGCACTTTTCAGGCTGTGACATGTCTGGCATCTTTAGCAGCATCTCAAGCTGGATATAAATCAGGTTCAGGAAATCAAAGCACATAACTTCTCCATATCTACAAGTGTATGTATACATCTGCATGTAGTCTAGACTTTAAAGGTGCACCCAACCATAAAGCATTATGTAATGGCACATAGTTTAGGAGCTCAGGTCCTTGATGGTACCGACTAAATACTTCAATGAATACAACCACGATCAGGGATGCACAATATGGATCTTGAAAGTTTTGCATTTAAAAAATGAAGTTCATAGCCTGTAGTTTATGCTGACTGAGGGTAAGAAAGGTTTACATGTAGTAAGAAAAGATGGGTGATTTAATATTCCATCACTCTGACCTAACCAGATCTAACTGACATTATCATTGTTAACACAACAAAAACAAAGAAAACTTCTGACTAAATAAAAGTTAATTTTTTTCAAGTAAAGTTCATCAAATAACTTAAACTAAATACTGAAACTACCTTAGCTTTGAGAGAGCATTCAGACTTAGAATTCAGAAAGGCTATTTTTGTATACTCCATATGTTAGGGAAACACCACTGCTCTGGTTTGCTCCAGCTTTATCCCATCTGCAAGGATCAGAACGTAAAGCATCATAATTATAATTATAATCATAAATACTGTTATAACGCAGTATGGCTGCTGTTATTCAACAACACAATTCAAACCATATAGAAAAATACATGATGGACTTTTTAATATGGTTTTAACGATTTATATATCGTCTTTTTCACTACTGATGAGATTTGGATTGGTGCTCTAGTGAATGGCAGATCACAAACCAGCTACTATTATGCACTGTGTAGCTGCTGTGCTTGTTTAATAATTGAAAACAATATGGTTTTGTAATAACAGCTATAATTTAGTGAGCAGAATGATACATAACAATATAAATTTCCCATTAGCGGATAATAATTTTTACAAAATAAATCGTGCATCACTGATGATTATGAACACAATAAGTGGTAATGAGGGCAGCAGCATTAAGCCCCAGTTTATACAACAGCCGCTGCTTCCATTCCTCAGCCTTTTTCCTTTCACACAACTCAGCAGCAAAGTTTGCAACAAAACACTTCCTTTGAGCAAAACCTCAAAATTTGCCACTCCATCTGTGCAGAGATTTAGCTTGAAGTGTCATTCACCACCTCACGACACTTCCTCACTTTACAAGCTTAAAAGCTTGAGCAAAAGCTGCTGCATTAGTCTAGAATACTATCTGACATAGATGAACTGTAAAATCTGTAAATGAAGCTGGGACACGTCAGTCCCCGACCATCCCACTCTGAGTGCCCTACTTATCCTGACTGAGTGATTACTGTAGTATTGTACACCGCTGAGCCTCCTGCACTGTAAGACTAGAAGTGCTGGGGTTTTGCATTTAGTCTTACGCAATAGGAGTCAATCATTAATGGCACAACACCTTGTAAATGATCTGTTAAGTTGGAAAGGGGTCATTCTGCAGGTAAAGGCCAATGCCATAGAGTCACAAGGGAGGGAATATAAAGTTTAAAGGTGATGCAAGTGACTTAGTTTGTGTGTTTTGTTTCTCCTTTTAACACATGTCAGCATTCATGAGATCAGCTGATGGGAGGGAGGAAAAGACGGAGCAGTTTTTTTCCTGAATGTATGAAAGTGGGGCAACAGTAGGTCTGCATGGGACACCATAAGGTAACATTTTGTACAACATGAGTGCAGAGCATACTGCATTTCTAAATCTACCCTGGGCACTTTTTTTCCCTCTGGCTTATTTTTTCTTTCACTGCACTGAAAGAAAAAGAACATATAATTAGCTTAAAATGATAATAGATACGTCCCCTTAACTTCGCTCTTTAAGTTAGGACTTTAAACCAGTTTCTATGCTGAGTACAGGCGGAGGTAAAGCAGAGATGCAAGTACACACAAGAGTGGAACTTTTTGTTCTACTTGCAAACAACAAAGTGGGCAGCCTCTTAAAATCTAAGGTTGCGTCATTCAAAGTTTTTCAATCATGATACAAGGTCAATATTTATTACCGATTTGATATCACTTTTTAATTGATAAGCTGTGTGCTTCCCTGTGTGACTGGGGTTATTCTTTTATATGTAAGGAAACATCAGGCTTTTTTAGCTTTTTCAAGTCAGCAGACATTCATTCAGAACAATGAATTCAAGAACTTCTTCCATTATTTGTGTTGCTTTCAGATCATCACTGGGAAGTTGCTCACTTCTTTGCAATGTATTTGAAGCATTCTTCCAATTTTGCTCAATTCTGAATTCATTGAACTGCTACCACCTCTTGAATAAAAATGGCTTTGCAGATATTTCAAGTAGCTGTAGATCAGCCTAATCATCAGTGATACCCTATCCAGCTGTTTCAGTCCTTTTCTCAATGTCCGATATCAGATCGGAGCAACCTTACTAAAAGGGCCACCACACTAACCTGGTGCTGCCTCAAAGCTTTCACAAGACAAACTTTGTTCACAAGCAGAAATGCACTTCAGGAATGCTGCTTTGAAATCGTTTAACTAAGTTTCAAACAATTATCCAACAAGTCATTAAGTACACCGTAGCCACAGGCAACACATAGTGTATTTACAGAAAGCCCTCTGGCTTTCAGAAAGCAAAGCTTCGTCTGTTGTTGATCAGTTTCCATGACAGGATCTAAAGACAACTGAAGCCTGAGGAATTGTCAGGCTGGAGTTTCCAGTCCTGGCATGACAAACACACAGACATTGACTTAGCAGCCAATCCATCTGCTTTCCTGCCTATACACATTCTTGCAACAGCAGGAATGCCATCAACCCGACAGTCCACATAGCTGTACATCCTCCCCATTACTGACTGCAAAAAGGTCCTCACAGATGGCCCATCTGTGACTCTACCTCCAATAAAGCGTCAGAAATCTTCCGGTAAAGCTTCTTCACAGATTACTGAGTTAAATCTGTGCATGATCTGCTGATTATTAAACTGAGAGCCGGCTTTAAATAGGCCCACATCTGGCAATATTATCTGGCTACTTCATGCATCAACACCCAAATTTAGCAGAAAAACGGATGTGTGGAGGCATATGGTTTTGCGTTGGTTGGTAGCAGTAGCACTTAGCCTATCTGACCTGCGACATGATGTCTGAGTGTTTTTAACAGTATTTTTCATCTGAATAATAGTACTACAGTGCCTGTGTTTCCTGTATGCAGGCAGAGAAAAACTAATGTAGGCACTCGTGAGTGATGAAAGCGGTAAAAAGCAGCCCCAATATGCCATTCAGCAGTCAGTTATTTTCATGTGCACTCAAAGAGAGGCAAAAAGAGAACAAGCTTGAGAGGCAGCATGCCCATAGATTCTTGACCGATGTATTTTTGAAAAGCCGCATCACAAAAGATGCCTCTCTGTCTCTTTCCTGCTGAGACAAGGGACACTTTGTGTTACTGCTCAATCACCGGTTGCTATGGATACTAAAAAGAAAACAAGGCAAAGGCGAATATATTCTGTTTGTTTGTTCTTTATGAAAAATCTGAGGGCATAAAACACAGGGCTATTTATAGAACCTGTGCAGCAAAAACATGATTTCACACGAGTGTCTGTGTCGACCACTCGGTTTGGCTGGAAGTAGGGCACAACATCCTCTAACCTTATAAAACCACAGGAGATCACACGGGCTATTCTCAGAGTGGCCACTTGGTGTATTAGTCAAAGCAGGAATGCTCTGTATTTACCAGCTTTTAAGTGGGTGTTGTGCAAAGGAGAGAGTGACATAGAGATAACTCAGTGAGTCACGTCGGCCATGCTGGATGTTTACGCCCAGAGATGTTGCAGCAAGAATAAACATTTGGGCTGAACCATAATCAGCTGACTGATAGACCTTATTGATTCCTATGGCGCAACTGTCAGATCACGAGAGTTCAGCCTGTAACAGCACACACACTCTCAGTCTTGCTCAAGGGCATGGCAGATATATGCCAACACATGGCTTTGAACACAAGCCCACTTATTCTGTTTAAGGCTGCACCTAATAATGAGCCATATTACCAATTAATCCTGCAATTTTTTCTCCATTAATTGATTTGACACTTGTAGGACCGCACAATTAGGGGAAAATATCTTACAGTGATTATTTTGACTGATATTGCAATTACAATATCAGAGGTTATGATCATTTTTGCAGCAATATACTAATTTTCATTGAAAAATATGTTAAGTATTAGTGCCCCACGATCTGAGTTGGGAAAAGCTGTTAGGGATAATGAATGAGTGAATGAAAGAATGAGTGAAAGAATAAAGTATGTTTTCTGCAAAAGTTTGCAAAATATTATTTGAAGGCCGGGACATCTTGCATTACCACAATACTTCATCTGACATAGTGTTTAGACACATAATTTTCCTTAAAGACAGAATTTCTATAAACTTTTGACCTATTGTGCAGCCAGTTAGTTGGTCTACGAAATGTCAGACACAGACACTCAGACACACCCAGAGTCCTCTGAAATCTTCAAAACCTATTTTGTTTGACCAAGCATCCAAAACCAAAAAGGCATTCAGTATAACACTTTATAAAACAGTGAAAAGAAGCACATCCTCAAATTGGTTATCCTCACAAATAAGCTGGAACTAAATAATGTTTGGCATTGTTGCTTAAAAAATTATTTCCACGATTAATCACCCCAGTGATTAATCACAGTGATTGATGAATCTTTATTTCAGCAGCCAGGGCTATTCAAACCTGTCGCCCTTTACTGCATGTCGTCCCTTCTCTTGCCCTCATTTCCTATTATAGATTCAAGCTGTATTACAAAAAAAGGCCCAAAATGATCTTTAAAAAAGTTGCAGATTGAGTATTACCTTTAACATTTAATCAACTAATCATTTCAGATCTAACTCTGCCTGCCAGACCAGACAGAGAACCACTGTGCTACAGTTTTGTTTACACTAGCATGGGTACTGAGCTGGCAATGTGTGCCCACAGGCAGAGTGTGAATGGCACAGTGATACTGATGCCATCACCACTCATGCATAAAATGATCCTGTCTGGACTAAGAGGTGCTAAGGCCAAGTATTGATTTACAGTATAATGCAAACAAAAACACTCAAGCACCAGCCACAGAAGCGCTGAATGGCTCACGATTATTCCGTGAAATAATTAGGGATAGTTATGGTTTAACAACTAATCTGAATTTTATCAAAGTCGCAATATAGAATATTGAAATAGCAGGGGATGCATATTTGTTAAACACCATGATCATTTTTATCTGCTTATCAATGGAAATGAGAATGATGCAAAAATTCAAATTTACTCCAATATTGTGAATCATATGACAGTTGCAATATCAGTCAAAATAACAGCAATTATATATACTTTTCCAAATCCTCACCCTTGATGCAACCATTGACTATTTTCATTCATAAAATAGTGAAAATGTGCAAAGTGACATCTTTAAATGTACAGTCCACTTGGAAAAAACAAACTGTTCTCTATAGGCTTATTGCACAAGTACAGCACAGTAGTATATGTGAAACACTGCCATACGTTTTTAACTCAAAGCAACTTGGAATAAATGTATCTCGTGTAACTAGACCAAGCTAGCAAGGCTATATGTCAATATTTAATTTGAACACACTGAATAAATGAAAGAATAATAAGTTGCTTTTGTTGGGGATGATGTCAGCACAGCAACCAACGCGGATTGGCTAAATTAAAGAGTCATTAATAAGGAACAAACTCCACGGGGAGAAACCACAGGTGTCCCGTTTAAATTCACAGCCCTGCTTAGTTCCTGCTGCCAACAGCCAACACAGCACTTCAAAACTTGTCAGCGCAGACAAAATGTCCAATATTTCCCATGTGGTCGTGAACCCTGCCACCACACAGCCTCGATAAAAACCGAAACACCACGTCAAACTGCTTCACGGAGGCTTTCACACACCAATTCAGCACCAAGGAAGTGCATTAATAATTCTATCGAAAGCGATATTTCACTTCAGCGCAGAAAGAAGCAAAAGCCACGACAGGAGCGCTGTCAACTCTGTCGCCCAGTTCAAACGGAAGCTAGACATTAAAAAGCAGAAATACGGACATAATTTCACAAGAGTTATGAGTATTAATGACAGGAAATGCTTACGGTTATGTGGCGAAGGCTACAGCATCCTATCCTGGTCGTGGAGACATACGGTACCTGGCTTTGGGCTCCTCGTTACAATGCCGCCGGAGCTCTGAGGAGGAGGGGGAGGGGTCTGGTTAGTGGGCAGGAGTGACGGACGCTCGTCTGAGCCAATCACACTCGAGGATACACCAGAGGGGGCGGGAACATGTTTTGGGCGGACACCTTTTTGAACGTACCATCAGGTGACGTAGACAAAATGTCAACTACAACAAAGGTGAAAGTTTAACGTCAGACAATGGAGTGTCAGGTAAGCTCCAGCTGTTAAAGTGACATGTTAACACGTGATTCAATGTCCTACTATATGATAATGTGTCATTGTTACTCCCACTCTCATATTTAGTTTCAGTCACAATTACACACTTGTTTTACATTCTCATGTTCATTCTGCCTTGTAGTCAAAGCTATAGGCTAGCTATAGGTTTTTAGTGCTCAAAGCGCCAAAAAAAACAAGTTTGGAAATTATCCAGTTACTCAAGATAGTCCACAGACGTTGTTGTGAGCAGTTTTATGTTATCTTTCTACTATATACCAATCAACACTGCTGTCATTTGATAATTTTTCTATAAAATGCCTTGTGATTTCCCTTTAAATTCCTATCTATTGTGGATTGTGCGGCACAGCATGTTCATAAATAAAGCCAGTAGGTGTGGAGATACAATATGTCTTAATAATCAGCCTGTTCTCATTGCTTCATAACACAGTGAACAATCCAGTGACAGATTGTTTGGTGCTTTTCCTCCAACATTCTGGTTGCAAAAGATGGCTTTACCCACAAGTGCTGACTGTTGGCTGAAATGATGAGTAAGTGAGAGAAGTTGTGTGATTGCAACCAGACGGAATGAGCGTGTGGGTGAATCAATGAGCATGTGTTTATGTGTTTCTGCTTAATGTCTGTCCTTCTCTGATTTAAATGTATGCTGCTCAGGTCTTCTTTGGAGAAAGCTTTGCTCAGCCGGGCGACCTCTATTGTCCTTGTAGCTCCCTGAACCACCTTCATGCTTTGGATTTGTTTACCCAACAAAGCAAATTTCCTTCTTTGCATGGGAATGAGGCCGTCACTTCCTGTCTGGGCTTATTTCTATGGCAACAGAGGGAAGGAAAACATAAAATAAGGGAAAGAAATGTTTGAAAGGGAGAGTTAGAGCTGGGTGTGTCCACAATCTATGAACTGACAAAACTAACAGCTTTTTGGAGTTTAAAGGAATGTCGGCCTACAACCTCAGGACTGAAAATGAATGTTAATTGCTGATGTGCAGTAATGTGATGTTGGGAAGTGGCGGAACAGACGGTAAGATAAGTATTTGTATGACATATATTTCCATTGTCAAACCCAGGTGGATTCCCTTGCAGTTACCTAAGCGGGGCACATTTCTAGCCACGAGGGAACACACCCTGGCATGTCTGACAAGAGACAGTCTGAGCCACACCTGCCTACACAAACACACACATACAGTGTGGGAGCAAACCTGAAAATGCACGAGACATGCATTGTTATTATATTTTCACACATTTTCCACTAATCGCCCAATTTAAATCTTGCTTAAGCAAGGGAATAATGAAGAAGGAACAATGAGGCCCTCATAAATAAGATAATGTAATGGAAGCTGATATGTGACACTTGCAAGTCTGTGTATGCCAGTATGGCTATTTATACCCCCTATCACCTTACTGTCACTTACAGTACACACAGAGACATACACACATATTGTACAAGCAGATTATGTGTGACAGTGTCATCTATAGGTTAGATATGGTTACTGCACAGTGAGCAGCTTGTATTCATGCAGGAAACTGAAACGCTGCTTGTTGCTGTTTCTCCCACTCTGTGTCTCATTTAACTTTATAGCACACTTCTCTTTATTAAAATATATGGTGAATATAAAGCAACAGACATCAGTGGGGTAGTTTGAATTAGCACAAAGACAGGAAACAGCTCTTTAATCCATAGTTTTCTATGCAACATACAAACTACTGGCAACTCTCAACTTGTTAACACATTATATCTTGCTTGTTTTATTTTTATTTGAAAATAGTGTAGAAATATGTGTTATCATTTTACTGGGGTTGTGTGTTGAACTTTTGGATGTGCTGGTAGGTGGATTTTGTTACCTTTGGACAGAACCAGGCCAGCTGGTTCCCACATCTTTCGCCCCCTGCTCATTCCACATGTTAGTTTTAATGACAAAACAGTGTCTTTGTGCTAAGCTAACATGCTGCTGATGTTGGTTTTACCATACAGACATGAGGGTGGGATGGAGCTCACATTTTATAAATAAGCAAGTATTTTAAATAAAATTTTAACTTGGGAACTTAAAATTAGATAATAACATAAGCATACATAACAAAGCATACTTTTTAAAAGCACACTGAAATACAGCTAAAATATACCAAAGTGCACCTTTTGTAAGTCTGCTCAATTACACTTCTAATTAAGTAAAACGAAAGTACACTTTAATAAAGTTCTTGAAAACAAGTATACTTTCCAAAAGTACATAATTGTTTGCAATTTAGCATACGTTCTTAAAATAGACTTTACAATAAAAGTACACTTTTATTAAGAATACTACAGTTTGACCTGGGTTTTTAGTTTATTTTGCAGCGTAATGGTCCATACATATTGTTTTGAACAGCATTTAATTAAATGACCCCCTAAATAATTGCCACATAATCATCCTGGAGCCCAGGGACTTCTGAGTTTGCCTGGTTTGTGATCCAGCTGCACTCTGACCTCTTTGTGAAGGAGGATGCAACAAAAAGGGCCCAGCAGTCTATTATTATAATACCACTCAACTGTTGCCTCCTCATGTTAAACTGTTCCGTGTCTGCAGAGGGCGACGTTGCACAGAAACAATGTCGCCAGAGAGCCGACAGCTGCAGATCAGATGTCTCAGCTCTCTGAATTACTGACTGACGACTTTGTTTTAATGACTCATAAAGCCCACATTTTTTGTTCCCTTGTTTGTGACTTGTTTTGCATTATGTTTGCTCGAGTGATGCGAACATAGTCTCCATGTGCATATGTGTTTGTGCTTGCTTTCATGTCTTGGTGTGCTCATGCAGCCTTGTACGGGTTATCACCGTTTCCAGGGTGCTTGAGTTCCTGAGTGTTATCTTCTGTGCAGCTCAGTGATCTTGAGATCTTAAGACATTACGTTGTCTCGGTGCTATTATGTGATTGAGGCTGATTATGTGCATGCAGACAGTTTCCATCAAACTTGGGAGATCAAAGGGTTACCCCCACAACACACATATACACACTCTATCCTTTACACTACCCTCCTTATTCCTCTATCTCCCCCTCCGCTCTTTCCACACTTTCAACAGGGCAATAGCTTGCTCTCTAATTTTTTCCAGATGTCAAGTACCTCCCTTCCTCCCTCTCCCTGCTCTATTCCCTCCATTTTTAACTCTCACAGGGTCGACTGGAACCTGGAAAGTTCTGCCCTCTCTCTCTCTCTTTCTCTCTCTCTTTCTTTCTCCCCCCTCCCGGCTCGTTCAACATGTTGGTCTCAACGACAAAACATGACCCCAGGAGGTCAGGCAGGAGAGGCTGGAGCTCTCCCAAAGCAGAAAGGAATGCCGGGGCAAATGCATTTCCCATATTGCATGATGTGCTGTTGCAATTAGCCATTTGGCTCACAGTGCATTGTCATTGCCAGCTATTTGCGACATGCTCTTTGCTCAGATTTTGATGAGATTAGTGTTATTTTCTGAGTCGGAGAGAAGGTTTTTTTCAGTTGCTGTAACTGGACTCTTTTTTTTCCCTTCCATCTTGCTCTCCTTTTCTCCTTTCTGTGATGGGAACCAACTGGGGGAGTTGTGCACAGGGGGGCAGTGAAGGGTTACAGGCATGGGGCCCAGGTGTTCCTCACACTCTTCTTTTTACATTTATATACATTTAAGTGCACCTAAAATGTGTCCACATCTTCTGTATTACATGGAGTGTCTTCATTCTGTCAGTGGAGCTGCAGACACATGTTACACAGACGGGATAGAGTCTCATCTCCCTCTTAAGTGCATAAACACACTCGCTCATCATCTCACAAACATACAGGCACACACACACACACACCATTAATGCGTGTGAGGACTAGATCTATGATTCCGGGCTCTGGCTGAAGCACTTAACGATCCCAGCAGCTGTTGCTCATGTAAACTCTTGTCACACACACATAAAGACGCGCAGACACACACAATCCCACCTCCCCATTGCCTCCTTTCCTTCCCTTTGCTTCATCCTTGCTTTATCCTTGCATATCTTTAAATCACTTTAAATATAGACTTCACGCAAAGAAACACATACATGCTCCCACACATGCCACACACAGGGACAATCTGTTTGCGATTGATTAGAGCCCTGCTGGAGGTCTCCTCTGAGGAACAAAGCTGCTGTTTGTCTTCATTATGGCCCATCCTCTACACTGATTACTATGATAAGCCCCAGATATGTGCTTGTTTCATGCAGTATTATGTTACCAGGACGTGTCCCATACGGATTGTCTCTCTGATGCATGTTAGGCCCTCAGGGAAAAGTGAGCCGCTGAGATCCCTGAATTCTGACATACAATAGGATGCACATGTTTCCACTAGCACAACTTCCTGCGTGTGTGACTTTGTGTGAGGCTCATTAGTCCCTGAAAGTCCTGCTGCGTGTGTATGTTGGTGCACATTTTAGCATGTCTGCATGTGTGTGGTATACATGATAAATGATCACTTCAAGAGTATCGCCTACTGTGTTGAATGTGATTTTATAGTCCTGTGTGTGCATGTGTGCAAGTATTTGTGAGTACTTAATCTCTACTTGGTGCAGTCTCTGTCACAGCATGGTAAAATGCACCATTTCAACTCTCACATCTGAAATGTATTGTATACATTTCATTGATTGAAACTATATTACACAGGCAACCAAAGACCAAGACTGTCTTCCCACAAAATACAACCCGAAATGTCGTTTGTACAGCAGCTTATTCCGACCTGTGTTTACCTTCTTTGTTAGCAGCGGTTGAGAGCAGTGGTTGTAGTGTTTATGAATGAACAAAGGTGGAAGTGAAGTTACGGAGTGTGCAAGCAAAGGACAGGAAAAATGGTTCCAGAGCGGCACCAACTTTCTGCTGGTCACAGGGGCTAGGGGCGGGATTATCGGGACCAACAAGACCAACCAAGATGGGTATCATTCTTTTTTTATTGATTGTTTAACTGCAGTTTGCTAGCGTTATCGGGCTACTGTTAGCGGGCTAGCGTTAGCTTACAACAAAGTCCAACACAAACAGGTTCTGAGAAGGTTTGACCCATAATGTTGTATGGTTTGGACGACATGTTGGAAGTGCAGCTGTGGAACTACTGGCCTCAATTAAAGTAATACTTCATTGCTATCACTGAAAATCGACTGATTCTAGTCACTGTCGGATTGATCGTGCATCTCTAGTCCCTCTCTGTTACTCTCCCTCATTCATAGAAAAGCTGTTTCACCACTGTAAGACTGTGCAGGAGAAATCCAACACTCGAAGGCGACCTACATTCGTTGCGCTCATTTACATGCACACACAAACTCACCTGCACTGACCTGGATATTCTGTATTACTTGTAGACATACTTTTTGCGCACACACAAAATTTGTCAGCCCCCTGAAACAGGCACGCTCAGGTGCAGACAGACAAACAATCCCCCCCGCTCTCTCTCTCCTTGATGGAATTAGGTTTCTCTTCCACATACACTCTCTCTCTGCTGAGAAACTGAAATGTCATCTGGCCGGCTGATTGGACAGTGAGAGGCCCGCTGGGAGGAGAGGGAGGTGGTGAAAAGATGGGCTGGTGAAACTAGTCTGCAGCCTTTATTGTATGCAGGCACTGTGGCAGACAGCTCGGTACAGGGTCCTCAATGCTGCCTATTGTGCCAAAGTCTTTGTGAATCTGGGTCAACTCCAGAACACTTTTTCCCTCACAACAATCTCTGTCTACATCAGTCCGACATTGCACTCGTGTTCCTCCCCCTCTGATCCTCTGCTCTCAATTTCCTCTGATTTTTTTAATCTGTTTTAGCCGGTTTCCATCTTTCATCCTATCTGTCCTTGTCATTTACACACTGAGCTCTCGTGGGTATGAATCCTTCACCCCTATCCTCCTCCAAATGTTACTACATTACAGTTAAGCTCAAGTGATTCCTGCTGCCATGGTGAAAGCCAATCTATGCTGATGAAATCTTTTGTGTATTCCTTTCAACTGTGACACAGACCAGGCGACTGCCATAAAACTAACTGGAGTGGTCCCACTGTGTCTGAGGCCAAATGTCGGAGTGTTTTCTCAATGTGTGTGTTCCTTAGAGAGACAGAAAAAGATACACAGGGGGAGCAGAGATGCAGAAATACTATGGAGATATGGCCAGACAGGAAATGACCTCCCAGAGAGAGGGGGCTTCCCCAAGGGTTGTATTTCTGTGTCTCTCACACACAGACACTGACTCACACACAGACCTATAATGTTTGACTATGATGTCTACCAACAGATATGCATGAGAAGGCCAATCAGGGAGCTTTTGAGGCTTTTGCTGTGTCCTGGAAATGCAAGGAGCTACAACAGTCATCCATGAGCTCGGCTATGGAAACCATTGCATTACTTGTATCTCAAAGAACATGGCATGTGTGTGCATCAGTGATTATGACCGGTTATTGGCTTACGTGGACATTAACATTAGGTGTTGCAATTGAGACTGGCTGGAAACCAGTTAGAGAGTGAGCAGAGAACAGAACAGTTGAAATATCTAAAGGTAACAAATGCATGCATTTGTTTGGTGGGTGAAAGAAAGATGCAACTCGTTTTTTTCTTTTTTAAACACAGCTATGAGTATCTTTTTGTGGCTTTGTGCGATTAATAGGCTTAAAATGCCTATGGTGAAGCAAAGTAAACTATACGTTAACCACCACGTAATTTATATAATAATGTCCAACAGTCACCAATTAAACCAAAGCTGCAGGTCTTTAGACTCCTGCTTCCTTGTAACTGTCTAACATACCAGAGGCATTCGCTGCAATGCTGCCTGGGAAAATATAAACACAGGCTTGCAGTCTGTGGCTCATTAATCATTTTGCCTGATTTGATGGAGAATCAGATCAGGGTTTGGCATCTCGAATAACTATACAGAAACAGCCAACCTTCTCAATGTTATTCATAGAGAGACTTACAAGATAAAAACTCCTTATAGTTGCTTTAAATCGTTCTCTTAAAACAATGGAGAAACTGTTTTAAAGGGATATTTGTGCCCATCTAATAGGACTGTATGAATGTACTTTAGTTTGGGACACTAATCTATGCTGTGTGTGCTGTATGTCATGGGTAAGCAGTGTACCTCATGTGCCATAAATGTGCAGATGTCTTGGCAGTAACATTGCATGCTTTTCAGCCTGTGCTGGAACATAAAGCTTCATGTACACTGCAGAGAATCGTTCCTCACTCTGCACACAAAAAAATCCTCACATGCTCCATTCGCCCTACATTTATTTCCCCACTTTCAAGTAGGGAGATCTTTAACTCAGATTTGGCACCTCTCCTCGTCAGTCTTAACACACACTTAACGTCCCGAATTCCTCATCTGCAAATGTGAACCATCTGTGCTCCTTGTGGCTCCGGCAACACAAGGCGCGTTAATGAGAGAATGGTAAATTACAGTTGAGCTGCCTGATGATGGCGTTTCTACTGTAGGCTACAGACAGTCTGCAGACAGACTGGGCTGGTGATGTGCTGATGGTATACCTACTCACTTTGTGTATGCAACGTCTGTCCTCTGGCTTGCAGAATACATCCCATAGCTGTTCACAGCTGTTTTATGAATTATCATTTTTTCATAGCCTATCAAAACCAATAATATGATTATAGTGTTTTGTTTAACTTCTTTTTATGAGAGAGTTAGCTCCGTCTGCACCCCGCTGTGAGGAAAATCCAAGAGGTTTCTCTCGGGATTCCGTGGGAAGGAAATCTGCTTTGTCCATACCAGGGATCTGATCCAGATCTCAGACCCCCAGTGGCTGCGGGGGCGCGCAGAAAACTCGGTCAAAGGGTTTCTCAATCTTTCTCTCTCTCCATTCCTCTAGTACTGTAGTGAGTGTGTGTGTATGTGTGCATGTATCCTTGCACTTCCTACATAGTGAGAACTGGCCCAAGTTTTTAACCAACAAAGTGAGGACATTTTTTTGTGAAGTAAGGACATTTCAGTCGGTCCTCACTTCTTCAAAGGCCTGTTTGAGGGTAAAGACCTGGTTTTAAAAGTATGCTTACTTAGGTTTAGGCAAGGGGTTGGATCTCAATCATTTAGTTGTGATGATTAAGATTATGGTAAGTGGCTAGGGGATGCATTAATTCAGTGAAGTGTCCTCACAAAGATAGAAATACAAGGATGTGGGTGTCTGTGTGTGTTTGACTACCTGCATGCACGCGCAAAGCTCTGGATCTCGTGCGTCAAGACTTGTGCACATCTGTTTTTGGCAGGGTCGCAGAGTTGCAGGGGAGGGACTATTTCAGCGTGTGTGTGCGTGTGCGTGTGTGTGTGTGAGCACGCTCTGCGCCTGAACTCTGTAATTCGCAGCAGATGACCACTTGGGGGGATTCAGGCTTTATTGGGTTGGTGAGCGTTCCCTCACATAGCATCAGAGCGCGCTGCACAAATTAATTTTCTCTACGGAAGATGCTGCTAAGTGATGGAGCCGCGTGCTTGATTTGTACGGCACTTTTCTCTCCACTTCCCGGAGCAACAAGTGGATTATGGACGAGTCGATCTCCAGCAGCGTGAGAGAGGAGAGGGGCGACTGCACCTGAACAACATTAACCCGAATGCCGGATCAGACTCGGTGGGAATGGATACCAGCAAGCTCCTGGCGGGGATATGCGTATTCCTGCTCTCACTCAATGGGTTCATCACTTCCTCACCGGCGACAAGCTTTTGTCCCGACCGCTGTGACTGCCAGCACCCGCAGCACCTCATGTGCACCAACCGAGGGTTAAGCACGGTGCCAAAACCCGGCGCGCGGGTGCCCGAGGAGGTGCTGATCTTCAGCCTCGGGGGTAACTTCATTAGTAACATCTCTGCCTTCGACTTGACATGGTACAGTAACCTCGCACGGTTGAATTTACAGTACAATCAAATAGAAACGATTCACCCCAAAGCATTTGAGAAACTCACCAAGTTAGAGGAGCTGTATCTGGGACATAATCTTTTATCAAATATCCCCGCTGGGACTTTACAGACCCTGAAGAAATTAACTATTCTTTGTGGCAATAATAACGACATTAAGAAAATTACACCGGAGCTCTTTGCCAATTTGGATAATCTTGTTAAATTGCGCCTGGATGGCAACTCAATAGAAGCTCTGCAGGACTCTGTTTTTAAAAGTTTGCCCAGTCTTCATTATCTCCATCTGGAATCTAACAATCTGCAGCATATTCACAGAAACGCTTTCTCCAAACTCAGCAACCTGCGCTTTCTAAACCTGTCCCACAACAAGCAGTCAGCCGTGCGCAATGCCCTCACTTTCTCCCAACTCAAAGCTCTGACAACTCTCCTGCTGTCTGAAAATGAAATCCAGTACGTGGGAAACCACGTCTTCCAAAATCTGAAAAAGCTGTCTAAGCTGTCCCTAAGCAACAACAGAATCTCTCGCCTGGACAGCGGGGCTCTGAAGGGGCTGTCGAGCCTCAGGGAGCTTCTGATTGACGGCAACGAGCTGGAGGAAATCCCCGCCGGTCTCCTGGACTCTCTGGAGCGCGTCGAGGAGCTGGACTTCAGTCGCAACCGGATTTCCAGCGTGGATGCTTTGGCTTTTGCGCAACTTAAACATCTGAGAGTGCTAAAGCTGAAGAACAACATGCTCACAAGCCTGTCCGGGGACATTTTTGCTCTCAACAATGTGCTTTACGACCTCGATCTCCATGGCAACAACTGGACGTGCGACTGTCGCCTGGAGGAGCTGAAAAGATGGATGACTGCTGCGCATTCTCAGGGCAAATTATTGACTGTTTTTGTGCAGTGTCATCACCCAGCAACTCTGAGGGGGAAATATCTGGACTATGTGAACAGCTCGCAGCTGCAGCCCCTCGGGAACTGGACCCACTTCTGTAGGACCCAAGCTGGGCCTGAGGAGAGCCGGGGAGGGGGGGTGTTGGTGAAGGTGGAGGGGGAAAGGATAGATGCAGTACAGCAGGAGGAGAGAGCTGAAAGAGGCCAGGTGGAGGAGGCAGAAGGGGCAGATTTACGACATCAGAACAGGGACGGAGTGATAATGAGGAAAGAGGGAGACAAGAGGAAGAGAGAAGGACAGGAGGAGGCGGGAATCCAGGGGGACCAAGGTGGTCTCGAAGCAGCAGAGCCCTCTTCTTCACTTGAGAGAAAGAAGCCAAAGAAAGATCCTCTCAACCCGAGGTCACGACCTGCCGCAGAGGCTGCTGGGAAACGTGCCAAAGGTAGACAAAGGTCAAATGTCATTTCCAGAACTGATCCACCAGCTATTTCCACACCAAGTCTTGCTCAAAATGACGACTGGAACTCCACTGATCCAAACACAGGGCCCACCACTGCTTCTCCGCTCCAGTCAGGAGAGAAGTTTGATCTCCTGAGGTCGGATCAGGAGGAGGCGTTACCTTTAATCACAGATCCTTGTGTGTTCAACCGCCACTTTATCACTAATGTTTCAGTGGATCAGGTGACATCCAGTACTGTCACCATCTACTGGACCACAAGGGGTCATCACCGCTACACACCACGACCTGGGCCAGGCCTTGATGAAATCCACTACAGGATTCTGTTTGATCGCTTTGGTACCGCAGATCGTTTCCCCCGCTACGTTTATGCCCGTGGCACAGCTCGCTCCGTAACCCTCCGAGAGCTCAGCTCAGATGTGACCTACATGGTGTGTGTGGAAGGAGTAGTCGGGGGATCTGTGTGTCAAGTTGTGCCCCGTGACCACTGCGTAGGGCTGGTGACTCTCCCTGAAGGGTTCAGCCGTGGAAGCATGCTGACCTCTGACCTCCAGCTGGTGACGGTGGCCACACTGGCCGGTAACGCCGTACTGCTGCTTGTCATCGGCGGGGTCTGGCTGGGGCGGAGCCTGAAGAGGAGGCTGCAGAGGAGGAAGACGGCCGTGCACGTACGGCACATGTACTCCACCAGGCGACCGTTCCGTCCCCCTGCGGTGGCGACTGCCTCTGTGTCCGCTGACTTCACCAGCTACCAAAGCAGCCGGCCAGCACGACTGGCGCCGCTGGAGGAAGGGGACCTCATTGAGTTCCCTTGTGACCGCTTTCTGGACAGCAACAGTGTTCGCAGAGACAGTGACATGCAGAGATTCTCTGACTAGAGACACAGAAACTCTACAAATGTTGACACGTGAATTAGCTTGTGCTGCAGTCTTTAGCCTAGTCCCAACTTGACATACCACCTCACAACATGTTTTTATTATGATACTGTCACAGGTTTGAAAAAGTACACTTAATTTATGTATACGTAGTATGTGTGCTTCAATGTGCACTTAATACATGTACTATTGTAAAGTGCACTACTTTTTCCTGGAATGATAATGTTCCTGGTATACTAAGCTGTACCTTTACTGTTACTAAAGATAAAATACAATTTAGTTTCTGTACTTTTCTAAGACAACATTTAGATGCTCTAAAATACACTTAAGTACAACTTTGTTACTAATGCAGTGCTTTTTAAAAGTACACTTTATTCAAACATTATCTCAAATTAAGTGTATTGTAATTATTTTTTAAGTGAGCTTTATTACAAGCTGTAAGAAATTATATACACATTTTGATGGAATAATAAACACTTTTCTAATAGATTATTTTAAGTGTATTAACATTGAACTGAAAATTGGTTTAAAAAATTTAATAAGAACTTGAAAAAGTACAGCATTAGTTAGAAAAACATTTTCTTAAGTGTATTTAAGTACATCTAAATGGTGTCTCGAAATACTACAGTTAAGTGCACTTAATTGTATTTCAGTACATCTGTATTATTACTAATGATAATAGTATAGTAAGCTAAATACATAGTACAATAAAAGTAGAATGCATTTAGTGCATTGGTCAAGTTAACATGGTCATATCAATTTGGTGTAAGTTAGTGTTCTTTTTATTTTACCTGGGACAGCATCATAACAAAAACACAGGTGCTCCATGTCCAAGTGATCAAGTCAGCATAAAAAACACTATTTTGTGTCTTGGTTTTTGACCACAAGAAGACTTTTAAAGTGACAATAGAACAGCTGAGCTCATCAGTGCCTTCTCAGACACCAGAGGAAGTCCAATCCCTCTGACTTCCTCTTCCTGCTTTGCGCCTTTCCTCTTTCATTTCCTTGCACCTGCGAGTGTTTTCTAAATGTGCGATTTGTTGTGTGTACGCATGAATGATTGCTCACTGATTTCAACTATGGTGCTAATGTTGAGTTCACAGACATCATATTGTCTCATGTTTGTACAGTATGTAATGATGGCTGCTGGTTGGCAGAAAAAAAACACACCTGTTTTATATCACATGTATCACTTTTTATACTTTTCTATATGATTTTGCATTACATGAAGAAGTAAAATCCCCAACAATGTGACTGAATTGTCATTTGAGTGTTTATGGATGATTTCACTCTATGTTAGATTTTACTGTATCTGTGGCTTTCATATGTCTTTACATAAGCCACTGATTATGTAAAGCACAAGGGGATTATATTTCTAGAGATAGGGGGAATATATGTGAAGATTAATCCATAATATGCATTCATAAAAATCACGTATTCATGGAAAAGATTAGTGACATTAACCTTTAAATCCAGGTTGCGTTTCCCTCTTATGCTGTAGCCGAGCAGGCCATGTCAGGCTGTAGTGGCACTATACATTTTTCCTGATTTTCCTTTTTAAACAAAATTGGTCACCTGATTTTGACTGGTACTATTATCTGCAACATAATATGTTTCTTGTATTTTCAAATATGGAGCAATTAATTAGAGGTTTTCCTCTGGAACTGATTTTAGTCCTTTCAAGAGAGACCTTAACAATGTGTGAGGGTGGGGAAGATAATAGCAATAATATGTTGGAGGAATACGTGTATGTGTGTGTTTGTGTGTGTGTGCACATCCATGCTTTTGCATGCGTGTCAAGATGAGGTCTGGCAACAGTTAAGCAGTCCCTTTGTTTGAGTAGACAGGGTGGAGAGCCTCCCACACTTAGTCCAAATCAGGCACACATGCACAAACACACACATAAGGATGCACAATTGCATGCATGCAAAGTACATTCATATCACCAGAGAGTCAGGATGTCAGAACGGAAAGCTTTTGATATGAAAACATCCTAATATTCTGCAGTAAAGCATTAACAGCTGGTTCCTAAATTAAACCCATAAGGTTTAGGACATTGCCCTTTACTCACAGTTAATATAGTCAGACAAAACTCAGCCTTTTTTAAATGTTTCTTTGTGTGTTGTGTACAAAGAAATATTTATGTCAGCTGAACATAAAATAGGCTATGATCTACTTTTTTGTTATAATGGTCCACTACCACTAACAAAGCCACTAGATGGCAGACTAGACCATACTGTAAGTACAATAACAAACCACAGGTTTAAACAATCTGACAGCACAGAACACATTTTATCAGAATATATAAACACACACACACACACACAAAGGAAATACCAGAATAAGAGTTTTTTTTTATTATTAATGACTGACAGAGACTGAGACATGAGGTGCAGTTTATATTTCTTTAGTGTCTTAGGGCGGTTTTTAAAAAGTGCCTGAAAAGAAATACTGTACAATCATGTTCTAAATGGCTTTCCAACACAGACGTGGCTTCAATTATAAATCTTATAATAAACATTTTGTCTTAGTATATTATTTGTAGAAAAATACATAGTTTTAACAGGCTGCCTCTGCATCAGAGAGAAGGCATAAGGTGTGCACTTGCAGACGCTCAGTTAGAAATATAAAACTAATATATAGGCTGTTTGTTTAAATTAGTGCAAGGTATAAGAGCAAAAGATGTGATTGTATATGTGCATTATCAGTGGGTAGCAGGCAATGGTTAGATTGCTGTGACCAGAAACAGACATTTTCTGAATAAACACAGGATCCAGTTGCCATGTAACCATCACAGTTTTTTTAACAAGGCTTTCAGAAAAGGTCATTTTGCACCTATTATGGAAATGTATCAGTATGTGGTTCTGGTCTCCTCTCCAACCAGAAAAGACGATAATAATGCTGAAAAACACCTCGGTGTTCACATGGATTTATAAATTCACCTATCCAGTTCAGTATCTTATCTACAATGTAAAGACACACAGCTGAGTGAGACTTTTGTTTGACAGACAGATAATTCAGTTTGCAAGGATTCAGCCGTCCACTCGCACCCCCTCCTCTATATGGTGGGAGCTAGCGTCCAGGCTTGGGGTCGTGCCCTGTGCGGCCTCCAGCTGACGAGGAGGTGGAGATGCTGTTGTGTTGGACGGCCTGCAGATGAGACCCAGGACCTACAGGGGTGGGACTTCCTCCTGGGCTCACCCCTGCAGCTGGACACAGAGACAGCTGTCAATCAAAGTCAGTGACCCTGGTTGGATTGTCCGTTCTGTGAGTGGAGTTTGTAAGCGTTTGCATGCAAAATAAATGAAAAGCCACTACAGCTCAGATTAAAGGAAAATATCTCTTTTTATTTTAACAAATGAATACTGTACATACAGGTAAAAAGACAACAATAGAAATATACGAAAGTAACACATGCCAATATTGCATCCATCTTTGTTCTCTGAAGCTCAACACTTAGAACATATTTGCTTCTTTTATTTAAGCCACAAGGTGCAGTATTTTTTTCTTTCCTTTAAGGTCGTATGCATTGTTGAACATTAACACCTGAAGTGCAACATGGGCATAGTCTGCATTTTGTTCTGAGCTACCTTCATGCAAGGCAAAATGCCAAAAATTTGCATTGCACTCTGGAGTATTTAAAATACAGTCAAGGTCTAAGGTTCATTAAATGAGCATGAAAATGGAAATGAGAAATGCATTCCTTGAAATGGAGAGAGTGCAGTGCGTTCCCCTGATTGGCTCTCCACAGGAATAAAAGTGCAACCAGTGTACCAATATTTGGAGACTGTGGGGTTAAAAGCAGAGTTTTTACTCTTAAGTGCTTTTTAGTTGCACTCTGTGAGGGACAGTTCACCCCAAAATTAAAAAAATACACATTCCTCCTCTTACCTGAACTGCTAGTTATCAGTGTAGATTGTTTATGCAGAGTGATGGAGATATTGGCCATAGAGATGGCGGCCTCTTCATGAAAATAATGGAACTAAATGGCACTTGGCTTGTTGTGCTGAAAGTGCCAAAACACTCTATTTGTATGGAGCTCCACATTCTTCTGGACATACATTTTGGGCTGAACTGTCCCTTTAAGGTCCCTGTGTGTGCGGAGGGGCGGCTTGTCATAACAAGACCTAATGTAACCATGGGGTATTCCCTTATGTGCACATACAAGGTATAAGGTGTCTGACTTATACCCTCAGTGGTGGATGGAGATGATTGGTGTCAGGCGTCTGGAAAAGCTGGTGAGATTTCTAGAGGGGGTTTTACTCACTGGGGTACCCCTGTGCCTCTCTCTGCCGGGCGGTCACAGGACAGTCCTTGTGGGTGAGCAGAATCTGTTTCAGCTGACCGACCTCCGACCTCAGCGACGTCACCTCGTTCTGGAAACCAACAGAGAAATACTAAGCATTGAAGTTCAGATTTCTTGTGCTTGTGTGTGCACAGAGCGTGTCCCACCTGTAGCTGCAGGTTTGTGTGCGTCAACTCTTCAGCTTTCTTCTCCAGCGACGACACCCACACTTTCCTCTTCTGCCGGCAGCGGGTGGCTGCTGCCCGGTTGCGCTCCAGAAACTTCTGCCTGCGCTCGTCAGGGTCCTGCTCTGCCGTCCTCCTGCGGCGGTTGCCTCCTCCTCCTCCTCCACCGCTGCAGCTGCTGCCTGCCTGCACTGCATGCTGGGAGTGCGATGGATGGGAAGGCTGCATCTGCTGTGCAACCGGTGATAACTGCAAACAAACATATTAAAAGTAACCTCACTGGGCCTGAGTGCAGAAATATGAAGTCAGTTGTGTCAGTAGCAGTGAATCAGTACCTGTGCTGGGACAGATAGGGGAGGGGCAGGAGGCGAGCCCTGGTGCAGATGGGGAGGCGGGGGTGCTTGGTGAGCCTGAGTGTGGTGGCCGTGGGTGCTTCCCAGATGCTGCGGAGGCGGAGCATGGCACCGCTGTTGGAAGGCGAGGGGCGGAGCTGGAAGCTGTGGATGATGAGGATGATGGTGGTGTTGTAGTGGAGGTGCCTGATGACGCTGTGACATCATCTCCATCATGTGGCCCATGGATGTTACGGGGTTGTTGATGCCGACCATTGCTGGGTGGTGCTGTTGGAAATGATGGCCCAGCGTCTGTTTGGATCTCTGAGTGGAGATAAAAAAAAACACATAGTATGAGATGAACTGAACAAAGCATTCAGAATCAGAAATGCCTTATTGATCAATTTCTATAAGAAATAGAAATAAGTAGGTATGTAGATAAAATAAAGAAAAGTGTGCCATACTAAATATACAACAACAATACAAAATACTTATGCAACAATTCTTCGTCTGAAGTCATTAGAGATATATAAAACTAGAAAAGGCTGTGAGTTCCAAACCCGCAGAGACAAAAGGTTGTACATGTCATATCTTTAAGATAAACACAGAGGAGCCTCCATAATTGACACTCTCATTATAACTTGTATATTTTCACATCCTCTCATTGAAACTGCACATTCCTGTTGAGTTTAGTATGGCCTCTAGGAATGTCACAGACAACCAGTTTCGACTCTCAAATACCTCAAAGGCCGCTGAACCTGGTATCAGAGGACATATGAAGATGAATGATTGCATGCTGGGACATGTGGGGAAGAACAGGCCCCCAGTGACACTGGATGGGAGCTGTTTTTTGCAAGTCATTTCTGTACTGTTATTTGTGGGAAATGAAATGTAGTTGCCTGACATTACTGAGAGCCTTTTCAATGAATACTTAAATACAACTGGACCGGCATGGATTTGGGGTGGTATTCTATAAAACACACTTAAGGTTTTAACACCAATCCTACTGACAAGAATTAAGGACGCAATCATTTTAGAATAATGATGTGTAGATGTTGATTGTAGGGGTGGAAGTATGTTGTTTTTTTTAAAGATATGGTCCTCTGTACTTCAGTGATTACTGATTCAAGGAAGTCCAAAAATCCTTAAAATGAGATTGAGAATGCAATCCATTATATGGGAATTTAATTTGTTAGGAGTCAGGATTGATTGGAAACAATCAGTCATTTCACATGTCCCCTGGGAGAAAAAGCACGGGACCATACTTCCAGTTTTGGTATTTTATAAATGTAGAGTTTGTAAAATTCAGCGCATACATACATATAACATCCCATTTGAATTTCCACTTTAGATGGGGTAAAGTAAGAAAATGTAAAAGCCTGTTTGCAGAAGTATCTCGATATGAAACAAAATACACAAAATAAACACATGTTTAACATACAGTATATCACCATCACCCACAAAGCAATTAAACCAAGTTGATGTGTGTTAAACGAGACACTAGCGGCTATATGAAGAGCTTGTGGATATACATAAACATTTTCCATCTGGGTGGGGTGTGTTTGACCTCCAACACAGGCTAAATTGGTACCAGCAGATAAGCTACCTAACCTACAGGCCACCTCAGGTCAAACAAGCCTTCGTAGCAGACAGGGTCCTCCCTTTACGAGGGAAAAATGTCTGAAAATTAAAATGAAACTGCTCTCAGCCACAATCTCCCACTTATCCCATCATCGCCTTTTCTCCTAATTATCCACAACCGTGAAAACAACTGTAGATAAGAGGGATAATGTGTTCCAATAAATGCTGCAGTCTGCAGCTTGATACCTTCACACTTTATCATTCCCACGTATCATCTGACTAAACAGACTGTAAGAGCTAAATTAAACCTCATCTCACCTTTCTCCTACACTCAGCAGAGGAGACGGAGAGAGAGGGAGAGGTCATGTTTAGAGCATGACATCACCCCCCCACCCCTCCCTGGCAATATTGCTATCTGTTCCCTGTTACACAATATTTCTTTAAGAGAAGAAGCAGATTTTTTCCCCCCCCTTCAACCATTCAACGTCGAAAAAAGGGAGCACATTTAGCGAGTGCCAAGGATGAGGTCACCGAGCTGTCTGTGCCAGCTTTGCCAGCCAGCCAGCCAGTCAAACGCACAGCCGTACACACTGAACAGGACGGGACACGAGTATTTCAGCTCTGTTTACTACATAGAAACACCCTGACACTGGGGCCTGTGATTACATCATGGGTCTCCTTGGCCTGGATGACACACCACGTTGATATTTCTGTCTGGAGGGATCAGTGAATGAAGACACAGAACTGTACATGAAACACTGATCCACTTGTTAAACGTTTACTTTTCCACTTCAGCTGAGTGTGGAGTTACTGTACGACGGAGGCATGTTAATACACCTTCTGTGGCTTTACAGAAGCAGAGTCCTGTTTCACACCTTGGAAAAGCAAAATACAACACCTGATGGGACTAAATTACAATAGAATAAAATTAGAAGAGTGTGTGTGTGTGTGTTTGTAGGTAGAGAGGGTCAGATTTGAACCTGCGACCTGAGCCGCTCTGAAACCTGAAACCACTTTTCATTTGCCGCTCTATATACAAGCCCCGCGCATGAATTCATAACCTGTGTGTGTATGCGTGTGTGTTTGTGTGGATGCAGAGCGATTTCACAGTTTTCCCTTTGAAGTTGCTTTTGATAGCACACATATATTTAACAATTCATATTACATGCACCTAGAAAGAGGAAATGTAAAATTTACAAGGGGAGAGATTGAGAGCATGTTGACACAAGGAAAATAAAACAAGCCAGGGAGGCATGTAGATTGTGACTTCCTGTGGTGTGGACCTGTGTGTGGGTGTGTGTGTCTGTGAGTGTGTATGTGTGTTTTAAAGTGTAGAATTACACTCTGTTTCCTGTGTATCCTGATTAGAAAGGATTAAGCCAAAGGCAGAGTGTGGGGCAGAGTGAATTTTGTGGCTTTAATTTTAAAGCAGAGATGAGAATAGAATATAGTGAAATCATATTAATGTAATAAAATGGTTGGACATTTAAGCTAAATCGATTTCTGGTGGAGATGAGAAGATTGCTACCACTTACAATTGTCTGTTAAAGTTCATACTTGTTATTCTGGTTTCTACAACAAGATGCTTACATGCGATCATGTTCAAAAAGCACATTATTTTTCTCATTCTGTGTCTGAATATACCTGTAACGGCCCTGTAGCAGCTCTTTCTACCAGCTTAAAGTATAATTGTGACATCACAATGTTACGGAAGTCCTGATGGCTCTTTTAATGTCAGAGTTTCTGAATATAGGCAGCGTTTTGATACTTTTACGGTATTTATATAGCACCTAAATCTGTTTTAGAATCAAAACAGACATGGACATCTTTAAGCTACAGCTGGCGGATGGTTAACTTAGCTTAGCACAAAGACTGGAATTGGAGAAACAGCTGGCCTGGCTCTGTCCAAAGGTAACAATATTTGCCTATTGCCTATAAAAACACAAATTCAATGTCTTATGGTTTCTTGGCTCCGAACAGTTGCCACGCCATCAGCTGAGATTCTAGGAAGTCATACTTTCTCTTGTTGTACAGATAATATAAAATAAAATAAAATGTGTAAATTAGTTTGTTTAGGAAGGTGGACTTTGTTTCCTTTGGACAGAGCGAGGCTAACTGTTTCATTCGTTTGCAGTCTTATGTGAAGCTAAGCTAACCAGCTGCTGGTGGTAGCTTCATATTTATCAGACAAATATGAGATTGATTGGTATAAATCCACATATACCTACATCTCCGTCAGAAAGTAAATAAGTGTGTTTCCCAAAATGTCAAACTATTCCCCCATAGCATAATGTTTTTACTGGAGGAAGGAATAAAGAGCGGGAAGTCAGTACCTGCGGCGAGGAACAGGAGGGGTTGTGTACAGGACCTGGTATTCCCATTATACACGACATTTGCTTCTCCATCTGAAGAAGGAAAGAGATTGACACAAAAATAACCTTTCAGCCGTGACAAGGAAAACTTTCATCACATACATAACCTCAAGTATAAAGAGTTCCTCATAAGGTCACATCCATTTGGAGTTTGACACTTTTTTATTAATTCATACACAAGAGTGAAGTGAATTTTCCTGTCAGCCATGAATATTTCTAACTCGGAGATCTTGACCACTTTGGCCACTATACCTGCATGTATTAATCATAGCACACGCGTGTCTGAATGCAGATGTACGTGTGTGAGTGTCCCGTACTTACGGGCATGTGCTGAGCAGATGCCCCTTGCATGGCGGGGTCTGGCAGGGTGCCGGGTAAGGAGGCTGGCAGCGGTTGTCTGTGTCTGTTCCGCATGTGGAGGAGGGAGGACAGCGGCCCGGGAACCGGCCTGTGGTCAGCCACAGAGAGAGAGAGAGAGACAGAGAGAGAGAGGGAGAGAGAGAGGGGCGAGTCATGCCAGTAAGCTACCACAGCTAAAGTTTCACTAATCCAGTTCAGAGAGAGGTGCAAGTTGAAACATTTATAGCTTTAATGGCAGCTGTAGGTGAGGCTGAGATGGATGGACATGGTCAGAAAAGGTCAATGTGGAAACTGTTGATGGATATATGGATGTCATAAATCAAAGGGGTGATAGAAAAAGGCTCAAATTTACTAGAACTAACTGACGTTTTTTTTTCTCGCTTGCCCTGAGGGTTATGTATCCTGTTCCCATATCAGAGATTTCTGCCTCCACTCTAATACACTGAAGGCGATAGGAATTTTGTTTTGGAGTGCTCAAAACATAGTAGGAGTATTACATTTTAAACTCTGTTTTTTTCTGAAACAATGTCTCAGTTGCTCTGGATTATCCACAGATAGAACTAATTTCGGCTGAAAAATGAGTCCCTTTGAAAACATTTGTTCTGAGGATTATCCAGAATTAAAGGGACATCTGCTTCTGAGTTGTTGTTGATTTCAATGTTTTCCTCAGACCTGCGTAATACACTTTTTCCAAAGTCAAACTAAAACAGTGAACAGGTTCATTTTCTTTATCTTACAGCTGTGGTAAATTAAATTACAGTATTTACAGCATATACAGTATACTTATAATATCACTTGTTCAACACATGAAATCAGATCTTAAACAAAATATTCTATGTTGATTTTATGTGAAAGGAAACATGAATTAGTCTCTCTTCCACTTATTTTTTTTTCTTCTAAAAAGCAAACTATTCAGTTAGATTGTGAATGATTATGAAGGTAAAGTTTAAATTAAAGCAATTTTCGAACCCTGATGGTTGGCTTGATTCCCACCACATGTAGGAACTGTGTTTATTTGATTGGGTGAGTAAAAATGGTTTGGGGCCTTTACTGATCATTTTGGTTATTTTGTTTTTTTATAACAAGTGGGGAGTTGAATCTGGCTATTTTCTTTACATCCTCCAGATCAATGTTATATATCCTTGTAAATACCTTCATCTGTTCATGACTGCATTGTTTAGGAATTAATGTTTCATTTTTCTTTTTCACATCTGAAGAAAACCGGAGAAGAGAGGTGGTTTTAGGTTTAGGTTCTTACTGAACTATTTGGTGTCAGTCAAATCTGGCAACACTGGGTACAGGAAGAAATCTCAGAGCTGGAAATGTGGGCACATGAAACTATATCTACAACACCAAGAAGTAAGTGACAAAATATTCTGTTTTGTGATTTAAGCGAACCAACACTTAAAATCTGGACAAAAGCATACAAAGAATAAGATAAATAAACAAACAAAATGTTTTTGTATGTGAGCAGAAAGGTGTTTGAGGTTTGAGGTGAAGCAACCATAATGGAAACTCTTCTAAGGTGAAAAAAGTGAAAGAAAAGAGAGATATGGAAAAAAGTAACAGCTTGAGAGGGAGGAGGGAGGCTCAGGGATCACAGCGGGGGATGCAGAGACCCGGGGTGCCATGTGCTGACCTAACCGCTCTGGACCTCAGCCAATCGGACAGCGCGGGCCTCCATGGCGGCGCTGAGGTCATCGACAATGATGTCATCACTGAATCTGGGGTATGCGGCCCGTTTAACATACAACAAAGTACAGACAAACCAAAACAGCATTTCCTAACGTAACCACAACAGTTCGACCGGGCCAACAGCCAGACACTCAGAGACCAGGTCGCTATGGAAACTGGTCGTAAACACGAGGGGAAACAGTCAGACACACGATCCGTGGTTCATTTAGCAACACTTAGCTGGTTTCACTGACTAACATGCTGTCTGGATTCAGCTGGCACTGATTTATGGACCATAATCGACTGTCAGCTCATTCCCCTCCGTCCTGTCCTGTCCTGTCTGGTCCTGGACAGATGTTTGGAGCTTATTATGTCACTGAAACTTAGTTTTGGTACCATGGTTCATCTAATCAACTGCAGGGATGTGGCAGAGTCTTTGTTTATGTACTAAATGTGTTGCATCAAAAATCAGAAGGCTTTTGTTTTTTGTAAGACAAAAGAATACTGGAAGAGGAGAAGGTTTTAAAAGTCACACTTGGGCTCCAAAGTACTACTACTACAAATGTGACTTGGGGGTTTAAATGGACAGCTCATCCCAAAATCCCCAAATATCATTTTTACCTGTAGTGTAATTCATCAGTCTAGATTGGTTTGGTGTTAGATATCGGCCATACAGATGTCTGCCTTCTGTTAAATGTAATGGAACTAAATTGCACTTGACTTGTGATGCCCAATGCGCAATAAAATCCATTTTAAAAACTAGTTCCTACATGAACCTTCTTACAACAAGGTCTGTGGATGATCTTCAATAACCAGGTCATGATTTGTGGAAAGAGACATTGTTGTTCAACAGCCCATATCTCCAACATTCATGCACACCCCACTCTAAAATAATCTAGTCCGATAAACAGCACTCAAGGTAAGAGGAAAAATATGTATTTTTGATTTTGTTCCCTGGCTTGAGTCTGGCCGGAGACCTTTGATGCATGTCTCTCTCCATCTCTCTCCCTCCTTATATCTGGTCTCTGCTGTCTACTTAAGGCATGTCCAGCAAGCATTTGACAAAGTGTCACAAATATAATAATAAAACTGTTAACCCCATTTTCATTCATTAGGTTATAATAAAAAACAATAACGACAACGAAAACTACATTAAAAACTACTTCCTGAAAAAGTGTCCTTGCAGCTGAAAATCTGTATTTGAAACATAACATTTTTTCATGTTAAAAAAGTAAATTAAAATAAGATTAAGCAGCTTGCAGCGCAAATGGAAGGGCTGTTTAAGTGTCAGCAATAAATAAGATTAAATGTTTAAGTGTGACAAAAATATAATCAACCTGCATTATATGTACAACATTATAAATTGGCATGCTCCTCAGTATTTATCCAGCAACAATATACCACACTCAGCATAACTATACCACAGAAAATGTGCATTCAGTTTAAGTGCCTGGAGTGAATAATGTAGCCAGAAGTTCCTTTTTTGACTCAGGTGCCATGTTGTGTAAGAGCCTTTCCACCTCGCATCCAGTCTTTAAATATGAGAGGGGCTTATAGAAGTGTCTTAGGGTAAAAGATTTTAAAATAGATTTGTATTGAAATTGTGATGTTAGATGCTGATTTTTGCTATTTTTTGCTAGATTTCAGGATTTTGTTTGTTTTAGTTCTAATGTTGACTGTCTTGTGCTCCAAACAGCACACCATGTTGGAATTAAGGATCTGAGGATTTTTTAATGTCAAGAATGAATTCTGTTTTTTTAAATCAAAATAAACATCTCTTATAAATACCTATATTTGGAAATATGTATCATAACCGAGTCACAGACTCTAATATTTCTCAGTTACAAAATGTGCACGTATTCGATACAAACTGTGAAATGTATGAATAATGCTGTATATGTAATCTGCCCTAAATCAGTGGCCTTTATTTTTTACAGTTATAGAGTTGCTCGTATTATCTGCTTCAATGCTACTGTTTTAATTGCCTAAAGTCATGTGGAATTTTACTCAGTGGATAACTGAATGTCAATTTAAATTTCACATGGCTAAAATATAACAAGAAGGATTTTTTTTTTCACATCAAACCGCATGCTCCGAGTAAAACTGGTGTGACATTTTTAATTAAATCCACAGTAAATGTAATGAGATATTCAGATGACATAAATCCAAATCCGAAGCTGAAATGCCAGGAAGAGGGAAAGCAGCTGCTGGGAGCTGCTCTGATGAAAGACAGGAACTCCTCTAATCTGTCTGTTGAACTGGGTGATAACCAGGGAGCCATGTTAGCTGCACAGCCGCCGAGAGACTCCAGTCTGAGTCTGAACAGACATAACAGAGGCGGTGTTTGGGTGGCGGAGTGGGTATGTCAGTGGGTTTGAGTGGGTGTTGTGCAGCGGTTCTCCATCTCTTTTGCTCCGACTTTGTTCTCTAACTAAATTGATGTTTGATTTTTTCCCTCCTTTCTCTCACTTAATTAGTGCAGTGATAAATTATGCAGGGGGAAATGCCAGTCTGTGCCAGACAGAATGAGTTATAATACATCCAAAACAGGATGGGCGAGACAGAGTAAAGGACAGGAAGAAAGAGTGAGAAAAGGCAACATTTAAAGGAAATATGTGTGTGATGAAGGGAATATGTTGCTGCATGGATGAATGAAGAATCTGTGCTTTAAGTAGGTGCCTTTCAGGTGTGTGTATGTGTGTGTATGCAGCCGTACTCACCCTGAGTGTGTGAGGGTGGAAGGAGCCTGGGTGATGACTGATCCGGACTGCGAGGAGGACAGAGCTTGCTGGGCCGCCAGGCTGCAGCTGGGGCCCATCATGGCGCCATGAGACTGAGGGTGCTGCAGTGGATGAGTCTGCGGATGATGCAGCGGTGGCTGTGGATGTGGGTGCTGAGGCTGGGGTGGGTGCTGGAGCTGAAGCTGGGGTTTGAGCTGCTGCTGGTTCATACAGGACGGCCCATTATGAGAAAGCGTCTGTGGGGAGAAGTGGAAGCGACGATCAGCTGGGAGCATTTTCAACTTGCGGTATCTACTTTCAGCTGGAGTGTTTTGTGATCTGAGGTGATTTTGATGTGTGTGTGTGTGAGCGTGCATTTGTTTAAGTGTGTGTGTCTGTGTGTGCTTGTGTGTTTGATGTTTCGCTGTTTAATTTACAGGGGAGAATGTGATCGCCTGGTGTGTCTTTCCTCGCAGCAGGTCAGATATCTGCAGTCGTCTAATTGGGTCTGACTGCTTTTATCTCCCTCACACTCATGTGTCACTCAAAACGCTAACCTGACAGACCTCAAAAGCAAACACCTATCAGCAATGTGGCACAAGTCAGCAATGTGTCTTCGTTTGAGGCTACCTTCAGCCAAAACATTAGAAATTCTGCTAAATTTCGCTTTGTATTGATCTTTAAAATGTACCTGTTTGCTCTTTTCCTCTTCTTGTGCTTGAAGAAACTCTTCCTCTATCTCCTTGAACAGACCAACCTCTTCACAGTTCTGCAGAAATCGGGTTGGTGTCGGAGTCTGGTCTGGAAGCATCACATACAAATACACAAACAAAAGAGGAGAAACAGGTTTGAAAAAGATCTGTAGATATTCTTATATCGCTGCCTGATGTCTCTCTTGTTTTTTGCTGTCTAAATCGACTGTTGTCCATGCATTAATGCCGAGAGGAGAAACAAGTCTCTTTTGAGCCGTGCTCTGTCTCTCCCTGTGATAACATCAGTCTGTCTCTCTGAGCCGTCTAAACATGCAGGGGTCAAAGGGCAGCTGGGCTCTTTGTTTTGACATGAGATTTCCTGCAGGAGGCGTGACAGGCTGCAGGACTGAGAGAGAAAGAGACGCAGAGGGAGAGTCTGCAGAGGCTAGGTGACGTGCACATGTTTATGTCCAGATGGACTGCCGTTTCCATAGTAACATACATTGTCACATGACAGTGTTCTGACCATGAGTTTAGATTGTTGTGGTGTAATGGGGAAAAAAGCTGTGGTTATTATTGTTGGGGTTTTCACCAAAAGGAATCAAAATCTTAAATTCATGAATTAACAAATTGTACAGAATAAGACAGTACAGAATAAGAAATTCTATGGAATATAACTATATTATAATTATTGATTATTTATTTATTGCATTAATGTCTACATTGTTTATTTGTTGTAGCTGGTAAAACTGATGCTAATTTTATTAATTTTATATACTGCTGGGTAGCTTAACCGATGATCATATTTCCTAATGTATTAGTTGATTTTATATTTTGCAATATATACAATATATATTGAAAATGTATTTCAAAGTAAAAACTAGAATCAAGTCTCTTAATTGAAGTGCAGTCATGGTATAAAATGAACAATTTTTTGCAAGTTCCTCAAAATTAAAGCTGTAACGACGAACAACTGGATCTGTATATAAAAATAACATTCAACTCTTTTGCCTTGAAATAGCTGCTAACCTGTTTTATTTAATGTCTCTGTGGAGTAAGAACCACAGCATTAATATTTTATTGTAGCGTGCGGTACACACATATAGTTTGGCTATGGCTTCTGAAAGCCCTATTTTTTCCTAATTCTTATTTGTACAATTACAAAAAGCATCTAAAACAGGGGTGCCCAATCCTGGTCCTCGAGAGCCCCTATCCTCTTCCAACACACCTGATTCAAATGATCAGGATCGTTATCGGGCTTCTGCAGAGCTTGGTGATGAGCTGATCATTTGAATCAGGTGTGTTGGAAGATGGAACACATAAAACATGCAGGAAAGGGGGTTTCGAGGACCAGGATTGGGCACCCCTGATCTAAAACAACATTTAGACTATCACGAGACGCAGCTTTCCTCACTAAATCCCAGTTTTGTAAAATTTCCCACTCATGGGAAAAATTAAGGACTGATAGAAAAGGAAGATGATGAATTTACAAAATTTAAATGATTGTGATCATCAACTAATTTTTGTCTCATTTATCAAGAAACAAAAGCAAAACATTCCATGGTTCCAGCTTGACAAATGTGAGTATTTGCTGCTTTCCTCTGTTTTTTATGATGCTGTACTTAAGATCTTTCAAGGTCCAGACTATTGGTTGGGCAAAAAAAAAGCTATTTGAAGACATCACCTTGGGCTCTGGAAATTAGTGATTTTTTTCTTTGCTGTTTTGCGACACTTAATTAAAAAAACAAAAGAAATATAAGTTCATCAAGACACAAATCTGCTCCACTGCACCGAATAAAGAGTAAAATATCTAAGAAGGTTGACCCCTGCACACCTCCTCCCTGTATTTTTAAATCAAAGCTGGTCTCCACTGATGGCGTTATCAGTATGCTTGGCCTGATGGAGTACACTGTACATGTTGCAACATGAGCAGCTCTGTTTCACAGCACAGACTATCTGAGCAAAGGAAGCCTGTATCGAGCTTATCTGATTTCATACTGTATAACGTAGCGTCATCATTTTTTCATCAAGCACTGATCCTGAAAAGAGGCCACCACACACACACACACACAGCCAGACAACAGCTGAACATATAGCATGTCAAAATAGTGAAAAAAATATATATCATTTGAGGTTTAACAGGATACACAAGCTCCATATTTGCTGGTGGTGGAGAAGACAGAGACTTATGTTTGTTTGTTTTTTGTGTATGTGGTTGCCAGTTTTTTTGTGCTCTCTTACCTGTAAAAGCCGGATCCGTCTTGATGGAGGAGAATTTAAGGGACATCTCATGCTTGCGTCTGTGTATGATCAGATGCTCTTCTAACTGGAAGCGCTGCCGCAACAGCAACAGGGTGAAAAAGATATAAAGATATGCACGCAGCTGTATGACATGGTGACACATGAGATGAGATTAAATCAGGTGATGATCCTTATAGCTGATTCAGCAATAATGGTCTGCAGTTAGCTGAGTATTTGAGAATTTGTATCACTTCAGATGATACTTGTAATGAATAAAAAGTAGATGTATTATAAGTTTTTTACTCTTATTATAGTTAGGCCTACTTATTGTACACTATCTTTTCAGCACAGCATATAAAATGAGGTATAGAAATATTGTATTTTTTAATATTTCATTTAGAAAAAAATAAAGCCTACATTAATATTGAATATACATTAAGGCCATATATTTCATGGGTTTGGATTGCATCTAGTTTGTGTGTGTATGTGTCAAGGGTTAATCTGGATTAATAATCACAATCTAGCATGTTATTAATTATCATGTATTTCCCTGCAACATAATAATTTTTGCTGTTATGGCACAGGTGTAACACACACATACTGTATCCAACTGACCTGAGAGCAGCCGGGGGCGCCGCACACATAAAGCCTGTCCTGTTTGTCATTCATGTCATATACAAGCCTGCAAAACAGAAGAGTAATATGTATATTAACGTGCGTTCCATCATGACTGTATGTAGGGAACTGCGCTATCTGTCAGTTCACAGTAACTGTATGATGATTTAATTCAGCAGGCGGCTTGTAGTTCTGAATTTTTAATTACACAGACACAATGCCCTTAGATAAATCACACACTGAGATTACAGTTATCCTCCTATTATCACATCTTTATTGTGGAGGCGGTGTGTAATGATGTAGATGCCACAGATGATGGATGTTTCACCCAGAGACACAACATTATCTCAAGGAAAATGATCCCTTTGGTGCCAGCGGGAGAGCAACAGTATGGCTGTATACTGCAGGTAGTCATTTTTATTAGGACAAGCACTATAATAAATACAACCTGTTTGTGTTTTTCCTAACTCTTTATTACAACCTACTAATAACATGTAAGCACCAGAAGGGAATCAAAGCCTTACGGCAACATGATCTTTACTTTTCATGGTTATTATGTAGCGAAGGGCTAAGTGTAGTGCCATTACGCTTTCATCAGGGCATCAGTTAATAATATGAGTGTGATGAAAGCATAGATGCTTGCTGTGCATAACATAAAAATAAAGTCACCATAGGGCAAAAAGCAAACACAGAACAGAGCACAATGATACACCCACATGCAGCGCTAACCCAGCGTTGACCCACTCAGTTCTTCAGTGGAGATATTAAGCCAATGGGGTAATTATGACTTATCCGAAGTGCTACTGCTGCTGACCCCTCATTTTCCACTGAGCAAAGGAAGAAGCCTTGAAGAACTCCCTGGCCTCAGGCATTCCTCAAAGCTGTGTGTCACCAAACAAGGTTCACACACTTGTAGAGGGGTCAACAGGGTGACCTTTTCCTTGACTTTTCATCCTCCTACAGCACGTGTTTACTGATAACTTTAAGTAGGAGGAAGAAGTGATCGAGAAATGTCAAAGGTGGAGATGGCGCAGATGAAAAGTGCGTGGGACATTTATTCACAGGTACACACACGCTTTTCCCCCTTAAGCAAACTTTGCGTGCACAGAAAGCGCTGAGAAGACAGTAAAGTGGGTCCTGATGTTATGGGAAAGAGTGAGAGCGAAAGAGGAGCGAGGAGAGAGAGGGCAAAAGTACATGCTTCCATAAGAAATGGAAAGTGTGTGTATGTGTGTGTGTGGGGGGGGGGCTTGAGGGGTTGGAGAGTGACATTAGGGTGATGGAGAGAGGAATGGAAAGGGCAAGTGGCAAGGAAAGAGAGAGAGCGAGAGAGAGGAGGAGGATACGATGAATGGAAGAGAGAAGGAATGAGGGTGGGAGGCGGCAGAGGGAGGGCTGCACTGTAGGCCTGCTCCTGACAGGTTTGAACCTGCCTCAGCCCCCATTTTCCAACCCCTGCGAGTAGAGGTGACTTCATACATGTAGGTGTGTGAGTGTGTTGTGTTTATGTGTGTATTACTAAATGGAATAAGCAAGCAAATGTCCACAACACCACAACAATACATAGAGAGATTGATAGATAATTTACAAAATCAGCTTAAAAAGACAGAAGGCATCATAGTTTTACAGTTTTTATATAAGTGCACTTTACAGTTTGGCTTTTCTCAAAGCAATAATATTACATAATGTGATATTCCAGAGATGAATACATAGATAGATGGTGATAATCGTGATTATCTCCTACAGTTTTTAGCTCTCTGTTCTCCTTTCAGCAGCACTTGTACAAGATGAGCAGACTCAGCACATTTTCAGCAAAACCTTCTGTCACAGCGGTTACATCAATGCGGAATGACGTCACCCTTAATACATAAATCCAGCAACAGACCAGACAACACGTTGCCAATTTAAAACGGATTAATGTATCTCTGTCTTATCAAAAAATATATATATATTTGCGGTAATTCAATCAGAAGAGTTTCCCCCGCCTCCTTATCTGTTACTGCTCCACGCTTATGCTGAATGACACAACTTTTCAAACCACCTGCGCTTGTGAATCATATCACAATATCCAGCTTTAAAATGAGCCATCTTTACTTACTTACTACTTCTGAAAGTTGCCATGTTTGATAGCTGTCAGCAACATCGAGCCGGTCGCGCCGGCTGGAGCTAATTCAGTTCAAATTAGGCAGCGGTTCTGACCGGCGACTCGTCCGCCAGCCGAGCGGTCGGTACCTGTATTCGTCTCAAAAACATGCCGGTGCGTCTCATTTCCCAAAGCTCCGTATAGCAACCTGTTCCACTCATAAACAAGCACGGCACAGCTGTATTGAGAGTGCTGTCACACCCCCCAAATAGACTCTCGCGCTCAACCTCTACCGCCTGGTGATGAGACTTCACCGGGACAGCTAGCCAAAAACTTCCAACCGTTAACTTTCCAGCAGCGTAAATAAAGACTAAGAAATACGCGTATATAGAGACATTCAGCCGACAGTTTCCGTGTCACGGCAGCTCTTGCTGTTGAGTTAAAAGTTTTGTGAATGAAAGTAAATTGCGGAGGCTTACCTACAAGTAGAGAGGGACAAGCGGCGCTCCAGAGAGGAACCACGTTGGACTGGAGCGAGATTACAATACGATCTATTTACAGAAGCATTACATCACCCTCCCGGTGACGTCACGTGGGATTCCTGAACTTCTAAATCATTGCGGTCCCGTACGGAGAGAGGGATTGAGGGGGGCGGGGTTACGACACCGGCCGGTAGGGGGACGGGACGGGACGACGGCATGGTGGTGGACCTGGACAGACAGACAGCCCACACTAACGGCAACGTGACGGGACACGGGGCAGACCGGGTGGGCGGACGAGACCCAGTTTTCCCCCTCTCTGTCTCTCACTCGCCCCACTTCCAGTGTCTTTCTGAAACGGGACGTCCCAGGCAGCGTCTGCATGGTGGGTTATAGCTTCTTTTTATAGAGAACAAAATTATGATTTTGAAACATAAACAGGCTTGAGATAAGGAGAATAAGATAGTTATTTGTCCCGAAGTGATAACGATAAAACAATAGGTTAATAATAATTGGCTAATAATAATAATAATACGGATGATGATAATAATAATAGTAATAGTAGGTTGTAGTAGTAGTAGTAGTGATAGTAACAACAACAACAGCAACAACAATCACAAAAATAATAATAATGTTTTTTCTTCTTATTCTTATTCAGGTTTGCCTTACAACTTGTCACACAAGTTCAACAACACAGACAGTTGACAGACATAATAAAAGTACTCAAGGCTCCAATAATCATTAAGCCCTAAAAAATAGGTACAATACAATAAATAAATAAGCTTTATAGCATCTGTGCAATGTTAATGTGACTCATGGCTGCTGGAAAAAAGCTTTTTTTTTTTTTTTTTTATACAGTTTTTTTTTTCACCTTGGGACTATAAGCCTTCATATTCTATTACAGTGATCATACAAAACATGAGGGATTCTAACACATCTCCAAGGGTAATTGAATAATCTTATTTAAAGCTGTTTGCAGTTCATGCCATTTAAAAGGTGCAACCCAGTGGGACAGCTATAAGCAGCTATGTTTCAATGTGTTGCATTTTAAAATCTTATTGTAAAGCACTTTGAGCTCCATGAAACTAAAAACAGTTTTTTATTATTAATATACTGTAGTGATGAAAATATTTAAATGGCAAATGATTTGTAAAAAAAAAAAAAAAAGTTTTAGCAGTAGAGTCTGATTGATAAAGTGTACCTCATTGTCATAGACTGCCATCAATACATCCACAGTCACTACACACTGGTAGCCATTGTGTGTATAATATGATGTCATAAGTCATGATCAGGGCAGAGAGTCACTCCCCATTCTGACACAAGTTTGTGTAGGGGACAAATATTTCATACTGGAACAGCTTCACAGTTTAATGAGTTGTTACTGATTGTGTTATAAACTGAAATATGGCCCTTTATATTGTGGTGTATAGTTGGGTAGTTTAGATTTAAAGATTATAACTTTAAATTAGAGATTGGATTCAAAGCATACTTGTGTTTTCTTTTTTTTATGGTTTTCAGTTAAGTTAAACTGATTTCAATTATTGTTTCCAAAAGTAAATAAATGGCCACTGTTTTGTTATTTGATCAAAAGCACATATATATGATGCCATGCAATCCCATTGGCCACAAAAATAACAGGAGGGACTTGGGTCATTCATATATCCAGTGAGCTAAGCCATGGAGTAATATCCCTGCCATGTTTGGTCAGGCTTTCCGGTGCTCCAGCCGGGCTGGAGCTGAACAGAGGGATATGGTTTTGTTGTGGTTGAAGTGCAAAATGGGACCAAACCCTACTGACTCATCACCCACCAATCACAAAAAGTATGCAAATCCTGCTAGCCATGGCAACAAGAAGAAACAGGAAGTTGTGGTGATGTCACTCTGTGTTCTGAGCTTTTCCCCTGTGTGGATGTGAATCACTGAGCTTTGTTTTCAGTGAAGATATGGGGATGTTTTACAGCACGTGTGTGCACGCCCGCAAAGAGTGCACAGTCACACTAAAAAGTGTATGACGGCAGCCAGGAAGTCTCTGGCTGGTGCCCTGGAGCAGACAATGCCGCTGAGATTACAACTACCTCCATAACTCAGTGGCGATACCAGCCATTACCATCTGGCATCTTCACCTCAGCATGGCTCTTAACAGCCAGACTGGGAGCTTTAGAGAACTGCCTGCTCAGAGCCTGATGTCATCTTGTTCGTAAAAATATAGTGTTTCGGGTCAAAGGTCAAACAAACTTACTGACCTCAATCCCCATGTTGTCCTCACTGTAGCTACATCTGGCTCAGCTGCCAAACTGTTTTCATTTGATGAATGTTTCTGAATATTTCTATCAGTGACGTGCAGACTAATGTGGGACCAATGTGCAACTTAAAAAGTAACTGGAAACAGACACTTTAAACAGCATCCAAGTATACAAGTTACAGTCATCTGATTATATAATGCAATGGTTGGAGTTAAATTTATATCCAACTTTGCCCTCACATGCAGATCCACTCAGGAGCAGACCACTTGTGTGTGTGTGTTATGAATGAGCTAATACACACTGCACAACACGTGTACACTGGAGGTGGTCATCACACTGGTGGGACTGTTCATCTTCAGCGGAAAAAAAAGGAGCTGATAATCAGAAAATCCACGCTTGCCTGAAATCTAACCCAAACTGTTACACTCTGCGCCACCCACAGACCTCAGATCAGATGATGTCATGCACCATAAACTCTCTCTGAGTCTCTCCCTTTCTCTCTTGCATTTCACAACACATGCTACCACTTCTCATTTACGTAATGGTGTTGGGAACTGCGTCACTGTCACAGCTCTGATACACCATGTGTGTGTAATGAGTGTGTTTATGTTGAGTGTGTGTCTACGTGTTTGTGTGTAAGAGAGAACATCTGTGTTAGGCTGATGAAGTCACTGGATTTCTATACTATACATGTGTCTGTGCTTGGTGACATCATGTTGTTTGGTACAGTTATTTACAGCTGGGAATCTGAATTTATTTTATGTATTTATAGGCAGTGTGTGTGTTTGGGTAGATAGAGGGCAATCAGAAAAAAAAGAGTGAGTGTGTTCTCAGGTCTTAAGGTTGTTTGCTGAAGTCACTGGCCAGTGGTTTATGACAGGCCATTTTAACGCTCGATTAACAGGTCCAACACAGGCCAGCCGGCCCTGGTTAGCCAACCCCAGTGATTTAAGGACATTCTCCTCTCTCTGGGAGCCCCACACACACATATTACAAAGTTCTCTCCTCGCCACTGAGCCATTACAGGGCAGCATTAATCCTTAAACTTTATGGATGTGATAGATGCTGTTGTCAGTGGGTTATGCAACTGCTATAACTTAAATATTGACATACACACAGATATCCTGCATGTGCAATTGTAGGCCTACTATAACACCCATTAGCCAATGATGGAAAATAATTTAAAAGGTTGCACACACTGATTGACTTTTAGATTTCCGAAATTAAATGTACGTCTGTTTCAGAGATGTTAAAGCACTGACATGTACAAAAATGTAAAATATTGGCTCATTGCATGGCAATAATTGAATCAATTCTAGCAAGACAAAACACAAAGGAGATCATTTGCATTAACATTTTATACACATTTCAAAATCATTATGTAAAAGAACTTAAAAAGAATTACAGCAGTAGACATTTTTTCTTAACATGTTATTGCAAATTAATGTTTGGAAAAATGTAATCCAGCAGATATTTACTATGATGAAAATAACAAGAAGAATTTAGATTGTCAGCATACTGTATGTCCAGCTCACCACCAGTTTTATTTTGGGACGATGATGCTGCCACTGTGAGGTGACTCTTGTCACCGGGAGCTTGGTTCCTCCTCCGGTATTTGAATGACTACTCAGGCCTATTCACCGCCAAGCCCTAACATCCACACGGGAGTCTCACAGGGTGGAGCTCAAGTTAAGCATCAAATTTGAGACTAAACTTAAGATAAGATAAGATAATCCTTTATTTATCCCTCAACGGGGAAATTTACAGTGTTTCTCTATTTGCAGTGTTTCATCGAAGCATCAAAACTTTCTACCTTTTTCTTACTATGTGATGTTATTAAAGGCTGTTGCACTAGAAAAAACAATATATATAAATATGTTTAAAAGAAAAAGGCCAGTGACACTAAATGGGAATTTTTTTGATACTCTTAAGTATAAAAAATGCCAGAGTGCATTCAAAACATCATAGGCTAATAAAAAACATGGAACCTACATAAAAGTAATAAAGCTGTTTATTAACTGGCCCCTGGCCTCCTGTAGTTTTACAAAAGTGACCCTGGGGCAATGCAGGTTGAGTAACCCTGAAATAGGTACTGCAGTGCAATTCAAATAGCATTTACAGTCGCCTTCATTACCTACTGCATGTAATCAATAACATTTCCATCAAACACAAATTCCATTATATCTATTCCTACATGTACCTTATTAGTCAATTTAGATGTGTGATGACCAAAACGTGTATTAATGTTATTAATATCTAGTATTAATAAAATAAAATGTATTAAACAAATGCCCTAGCTCTGTTTGAACAATATAATGAACAATATAACAAAGGCATGTGTGTTTATGTGCTTGATGTATATCCCATATAATGCATGCAGATGCGCTAAGATTTAACTTTGATTTATTTCAGTGTGTTTGATGTCATCCATAATAATATTAATGTTACATCTTCGGGGGGTGCAGATCCCAACAGGTAGGCAGGTCGTGACGTAGCCTGCCACCAGCCAGCCCTCCTCCTCCCCCCATCCCCACCCCCACCGTCCCGCCTGCCTCCCAGTTGCGTTCGCCGCTGTCCTGTCTGGCCGCCCGGTGTCTGCTCCGCCGCTCCGCGCTCTGCGGCGCTCCCACCCCGAACCCGAAAACTCTGCCTCCTCGTTCACCTCCCCCGGCTCCCGGACCCCCCCTCCACCACCCGGTGAATGCACCAGCGCCGAAAACATGACGGGCATCGCCGCCGCTTCTTTCTTCTCTAATTCCTGCAGGTTCGGGGGCTGCGGTCTCCAGTTCGAGTCTCTCTCCGAGCTCATCGTCCACATCGAGGACAATCACATCGGTGAGTCGGGCCGGAGGGGGGAGACGGAGCTAGGAAGCTAGCCGCTGTTAGCTAGCGTCCTAGCTTGTTAGCTGAACGCAAATAGGCTCGGCTTTGCATTCCGCTATTCCTGCTGCTCGCTCTCCGTCGAGGCTCGTCGGAGTGCGAGTTATTCAGCAACGTGAGACTTTATTTCCTTTGAAAAACTCAGCTTTTCTGGGTAATAAGTGAGTGGCTTGTTTTATTTTGCATTAGCCATGACAGTTACCTTTTGCAGCGGTAACTCGAGGGCCGCGTAGGTCTCATAGGTGTAACTAGCATTCCGGCCAGGCAGCGGTTTCACAGCTAACATTGCTGAAGAGTCGCTGTGTTTACGTTTCCAGGCCTGATGCAGTGCAGCCAGGGCTCCTCTCATAGCGCTTGTGTATTGAGCTGTCTGTCGCTATTGTCACCTCAGGTGTCTCAGCGCATTGACACATCACCTTTTGCAATGCTTTCCGATTATGTTGGTGTCACTTAATTATCACTGAGCTCACATCTGTTGAACCCGAGTTGTGGTAGACGTGCAGAGAATAATTATTTTTTTTACTCATGCAGAAGCTTCAACTTGTTGCACCGGTTATTAGTTTTCCTCAGAAGTCACCTGGCTAGATATAGGCTCACAGTCAGTTTGGCGTTGCACCGATTTGTTGCACAGATTCAGATACTGGGTAAACACCATAGTTTGCAAACAATATTCCATTCATGCTTCTTTTTCTTAACCTTTTTGCTAGGTTATAAAGAGTGCTTTAGTTAAAGAAATGTCTGTATTGTGAGTGATTACCTATATTTTCACCCTTGCTGCAGCAATTACTGCACTAATCGATTAGAGAAAAATACTTTTTTGGTAATCAGTAGATCTTTAAAGTAATTTGTTATCCTCTCAAATATGAATACTTCCTTCTTTTCTCTATTTTATATGTTATTAAACTGACTATCTTTGGGTTTGGGACTGACAAAACAAGACATTTAAAGACATCCATTTGGACTTTGATATTCTGGGATGGATATTTTCCCCTATTTTCCTGACATTCTGTCGACCACAAGATTAATCTCGAAAATAATTGACAAGTTTATTAAAAATGAGAATAATCTTTAGTTATAGCCCTACTGAAACATGTACCACTCTTAGATGCAGGTGTAGTAAAAAAGATAGTAAAATGAGTTTAAAGCTCCTTTGTTATTGACCTTATTTAACATGAATAAGAATTGAAATGTTGTCTAATTAGCGCCGTGCAATGTAATGCTTGTTAAATATTTAACACTCGCGCTTCTGCTTAGAAACAAAATGATCCTCTCTGGTAGATTAACCTATAATCCACCATAGCAAATTACACTCTCAGAATCTGGGGAATTGTGAACCACCAAAACACTCAACAACAAAGTTGATGTGGGCTAATCATTATTTGTGGCGTGTATCCATCCTCAGGAGGCTGTTTGCAGCGGGTGAGGCGGTGGGGTGAGGGGGTAGAATGGATGCTTCATTGAGCCAGTCTCCATGGCAACTGGCTGTCTCCAATGGGGTTGGGGGCAGTATATTGGCTGAGTTATTGCACACCTGCTGTCTCACTAACAAAGAGCGCTCCCGAGCAAGCCAGCTGTGGCAAATACACCGAATGTGTGATGTCACATCATCACATGTGGGGACAGGACTGTACTGATGTGTTAGAAAAAATTGGTTTAAGTGACCGTGTTTGTGGGTTAGGAGGAAGTGAAGCCGTGTGGGTGGTGGTGTTTTGGACCACTCTTCGTCCTACCATATGCTAGAGGAATTACTTGTTAAGTGAACATGCGGGAAATCAACACTGTATTGGCTATATTCGATTTGACAAATATTTTGACATGACAAATACAAGCAGTAAACAAATACATGTATATAAACTAAATGGTTTGTTGAGTAATTGAGTAGTTGACAGATCTGTAAAATCAGTTATTCCTCAAAGAATCACACAAAATCACCACTTTACATTTGGGGTTTACCAGAGATGTGCTCAGTTTTCTTGTAAATAAGTAATTCAGCATGAGAAAAACACAAAGAAATTACTTTTGACGAAAGAAACAATTGACCAACGCCAAAACGACCAATTAATTGACTAAAAGGCAGCAGCCTTAATATAAGCTGACAGGATTGCAAGAATATATATTGCCTTTTAAGTCACACACTCAGAACCCCACACTGATATATGCCCCATCTGGCTCTTAGCTTGACCTTTGACCTCAACCGTCAGCTGTGCCGAATGGCGGTTTACCATTCGGCTCGCTTGGATTAATGAGTTCCCCCTCTGCTGCTCGCTTTATACAACAGCGGCATCAAGATCACACACAGTCTAATCAATACGGCTCGCAGATCAGTTACCACGGGGATAAGTGTGACAGATGGAGGGGATTGAGGTGAGAGTGCTGGAGAGGAAGAGGGGGTGGTGGCATTTAGCTTTTACTCCCCTTTAACTTTTTTGAAATGGTGCAGCAGTGTGTGTGATCAACAATCAATCAAAAGATAAGATAATTTGATCCTCCTAGTTCCTTCACGTGAGATAGAGACGCCAGATAAGCTCACAGAGGCTTTGCAGATAACAGATTGCCTTGATTGTGGTCTGTCCTGCTGTGTGCAGACAGATTATGAAAAAGCAGGCGCTAATAGTAAATCAGATAATCCTGAGGTGACAACAGGGTATCAGACACAAACAGCTGTTAAAGTGAGTCAGTAGGTCTCAGGTCAGGGTACAGAAATCAGTGTCTGCCTCTGCTAGGAGCATTACTGTAGCCTGTGCTGCCCTCTTGTGGTGGGACATGCTATGTGCTGCACTGCCAAGAAAAAGTTACATTTTTGTCTTTCCTCTTGTTTGCCCGTGTGGATCTCATGACCTTAAACCTGTATCTTATTTGGAATCGTGCCTCCTCTGACACAGCACACAAAAGCTGGCAGCAAACAAACCAGAAGAGCCTGTCGTGATCCTTTCCCTGAGAAAATGAGGTAATATGTGGGTCGACGGTGCTGACCTCATCCTAGAAGAAAGGAAAGTAGCCTTCGAATAACATACCCGCACTGTTTAGATTACATGAAACCAAGAGGAAATGGGTTAGGTGTACTGCGTTTAGTGTGGTGTTTGGTTGTTGTCGAAGGCTTTGTGCGGTGACTCTAGGTAAGGCCTGAGGAATGTAATGATGTCAGGCTCATCTGTGCAGCGCCGTGCTGTGTTCTCGCCTGCACAAGCACATACCTGCCCCTTACCTTAACAAAGAGGAGCTGGGAGGGAAGGGGGGAGGCAGGTAGAGATTAAATGTGGGGAAGAGATTTAAAGGTTAAGAGAGGGGGTGAAAACAGGGGAATGCCCAGCACCTAAGCTTTGTTTAAACAGAATTTGTGTAGGATTATGTTCATTTGAATTTTTTTATTGCTGTATTCAAAGGCTGAGGTGTGACTTGACACGAAGAGTCAGGTCAGCATTGTGTAATGGTGCAGTCCCTGCTGAAGCATGTAAATTATTAACTTTTGAATACGTAATTGTTCAGCCCACCAGCCAGGTTTGGCTCTATTCCTTTTTCTGTCTTGGCTCAAAGAAAAGACAAATACAAACACAATGTGGTGAAGCAGTCTGTCATTAACAGGTAGGAAAATCCCCTCCCTGCTGTTGTTAGTTTTTTGAATAAAGATATAATTGCATAGCTGGGGAGGTATTATTTGAATTACCAGGATGTGTGTTTGTGTGAGTTTCTTTGGAATTGCCAGGGAGGCAGAACAATAATTAGCAACAATTATTGTTTATTGGCTTTAAAGTGAAATCATTTTGTGTAATGTGATAATCCAAGCTGAAAGGATCAGTCTGTAATTGTTGATTGACAGAAAACGTATCACCATTCCACTAGACGCTTGGCTGTGATGCGGTTTGTCTGCTTGTTTTAGGATATTGCCAATATGTTCAATAGACATTTTTATACTATTTTGACGATGTATATCGCCATATTGCCCAAATTCCACGGGGTGTCTTCAAATATAATCAGTTTACAGTGATTTACATTAGAGAAAAGCCAAACTATTGAACTGATATGATTAAACGTTCACATTTTTCACTTAAAAATTGCTTAAATGATTAATTGTTATCAAAATACTTGGTGATGTATTATATGTTGTAATTGTTGTAATTGATTAAGCGACTAATTGTTTCGGCTCTATTTACATATCATTTCTTTCATACATTCGCAGTACTTTGATATGAATCAGTATAAGAAAATACCCTTATCAATACCATGATAATGATTTAAACCATTATAGTCCGGTGCGATGCCAGATTGTTTCTCATCCCACTTTCAGAGGTGTGAGACGGGAAGGGGTGTGTGTTTGTGTTCACCATACTTCCTAAATGACCTGTCAGGGTGTAGCGGAGCAATTAGTGGATCGGCATCCCAGAGTGGAAACTGCAGGCCCTCTCTTTTCACGCTACACATACATCCGCGTACACACAGTCACACAGATTACCATTCGGAAGTCGCAGGGCCCGAGCGCCCCACCAAGCACTGAGAGGTGTAATTACAGAGAAGTTTGCCTTTTCCCCCACCCATATCCCCCTACTCCTCCTCCTCCTCTCCTCCTCTCCCTCCATCCGGTTGCCTGCTGCTCTAGGAACACGTTAAAATGCTCTCTGCGGCTTAATTAGCAGTCTGCAAAACAAGCCATGCATTCTTGGCCTGGTTTCAACACATACACACATGTAAAGACACATGCACAGACCTATACACATGTGCACATGCATGTGGACACATGCACACGGTGTGTTTTCAGCAGGGGGCAGCAGTGCACCGCTGGTGAAAGATGGACTTCTGTGTTGAGATGAGTGGTGCAGAAGTTGATTGGTTGCTGTTTTTAATGACAGGAATGCTAACAAGGGAGATATTTATAGACCCGAAAGACTCTGAAATGTCTCGGACATGCAGCACACATGCACTGAAATATGTACACACACACACACACATGGATGGAAAAGTAGGCTGCTGGTAATGCACCTTGTTGGTTTAAATATAAAAGTTGCTAATTAAATCATTGAAAATGGATAGTCATATGGTTGACTGTGCTTGTGTCTCAATGTGAGTGTGTGTGTGTGTGTGTGTGCATCCTGCTCCAGGATTAGCAGTGTGTTAGCTTCCTGTCCTGCTAGGTGAGCGGAAGTCATAAAGCCAGTGAACATTTACTGCAGCTCTCTCTCTGCACCTGGCTTACTCCATTTCCACCAACACCCTGCCCCCCTCCTCCCGTCTCTACACACACATGCACACACTTACCTCATCTTAAAGCTCCTTGTACATCCCAAGTTATTAACCCTGGCATTTCTTTTTCTGGTGCTTGTTCCTTTATGCCTGGCTGTCAAACATTTGCTGAAATGGCATTTAGCTGGCCGCCGCTGTTACAGTGTTCATGGTTCTTCTGAATATATATGAGCATCAGAGCTGGAAAGTAATCAATTTTTATAAATTATTTTGAATTAATGGTTTTGAGCGATAGAAATTAAAATCAATTTTCACTGTGAGTAACTACGGTTCAGAACTCCACCACTTCACTATGTTTACTTTTGTTTAAATGTATTTTTTTCCTTCAGGAATGCAATATTTTTTTTTTTAAGGAAAAAGGTTTGCACTTCCCAATCCCAATAGGGAAATACAAAACTAACTGTATTTGAATAGTTCCTTTGTCTTTTGTGGTTTTAAAAACACAAAACAATTGTGTGAAAAAGATCTGATATGTTCATTTTAAGCCATAAAATCCAGTCGGTAAAGAATTTGGACCCCTGGTGTGTCATTACAGATGGATAATTAGTTGAATTAGTCTCTCTACAGAACAGTTATCCAATAAGCAATTGTTGAAAGTGAAAAGGCCAATCATTCAGTGGCTCCAGTTTCTTGAATGTGAAGATTTACATGACTGTAAATCAAATGTCTCTAGAACATGGGCTGTTAGTCATTTATTTTGTTTTCCAGCACTGGGTTGGGCCTGCCATCTGTAACTAGGTTGTGCAAAGTCTACACTAGTGTTTTTTAATTACAAGTTAGTTTCTAGCTTACTAAGCTGCTAAAACTGGTTGCACCATGGCTACTTAGGGCCCAACTGAAATAGTTTGGATGTAAAGTTATAACTACGGCAAGCAGCAAATCAAATATCGAGTTACGTCGTCATGTTTATGTCACATTGGTTTGGCAGAAGGCATGAGCCACTTGGCATCATAGCACATGGTAGTAAGCTAGATCAATATTGAAATATGTAAAACAAACTAGGACTCTACTGGATGATTGTGTTGCAAAAAAGCAGCAATTCATGAAAACATTATGCAAGCGTATGTGGCAGAAAACCTGCTGTTTTACCACTGGTGAGTATAATTCGATAATGTTTTATGATTTACACCTACCCTAGGGGCATGTCTTACTATGTTGTTACTAAGAGTTATGTTGTAATTCATCTCTGTGGTGTAACTTCTTTTATTTTAGTGATGCATAAATCACAACTTAGTAATTTACGTCAGGGGTGCTCAAAGTTTTATTGTCAAAGTGCCAGTTAATAACATTGCATAACATTGAGGGCTGCACTGAAAAAAAAAATTGTGAGTTGTCCACTGAAATGGCTTGCTTTACCAAACAGAACGAGCATTGATGACAGAGTCGACAGGCAACCAGTAACTTTCTGCAAGTCCATCCTGGTGTTCCAGATGCTTGTTTGGGGGAATAGTTAGTGTAAAAGTGGACTGCAGATGATAAAATGATGAAAATTATGAATTCGTTGTCATGTTTGGGCTGCCATAGGTCTGTGAGCCACACTTATTTAACAACTATCATGTGTTATACCTAGACTTAGTCTGAACTTACACACAGCTGGTGGAACAAGGGTTACATTACAGTCAGGTGACACATTTCCAAGCTCATTTCACAGTTTCAGCCATGTTAAACAACCCACATTCACTTACTAAATTTTTACTACTTACTAAATACTTTCAGAGCGCCTCAGGAGTCGTCCTTTTAATATCATCATCAAATTATATCAATAAAAAATAATGACGGAGAAAACAGGTTGGGCAAGCTACGAAAATATTCAAACCGAGTGGTTTTAAAGAGGTCCGACTTCAAGATGCTGCTCGCACTCGTGATTCATGACTCAGCCTTGTCACTGGTGGAGGTTGCGGTGTGTTAGCGTTTGCGTGCGTGCATGTGTGTGTGTGTGTGCACCAGAGCTCTGGTCTCCCCATCTGAGCAGCAGGTAGGATTATTAAGGCTCAGCTATAAAAGACTGTCAAAGACCACCTCTGTGGACCACCTCAGATGTTTGTGTGAGTGAACCTGTGTGTGTGCATGGATGAAAGCCTCTGCTATCTTTTTTCCTCACCTTCACTGTTTTTACATATACTCAAATGTATACAACTCTGGTCTACACAGCAGCAGCAGTAGTGTGCATTTTTGTCGAGGTTGTTTTCGTGTTTGCTGGTCTCCTTGGTGTTCTCCTGCACTGTGGGAAGTCTGCATTCTTTTTTAATTATGAGGTGTGAAAGCCTGAAAACTAAAGGGCTAAGAAGGCCAAGCACACACACATGTGATTATTTGGAAGGAGTGTGTTCTTAATTGTTTCACAGAGATGATCCAGTTCTTGGATTTGAATTGCAATACATCTGCTAGCCATTACATATAAAGCTGCAATTATGCCTGCATGCACACACACTCACACAGTCATAGCCATGCACGCCATGGCTAAACGTACTAGTTTTTCTTTTGTGTGTGTGTGTGTGGATAACTGAATGTTACCCCGTTGAACACATGATGGCACTGGTCCTTCACAGATGCACCCACCCACCCGCAGTGTTTTCATGCACACTTGCTCCTGTTTTCCAGGGGGGGAGAGGTGGGGCTTTGAAGTTAACACTGCTTCCCTCAGGCAGTGGAAGTAGCCTACTGTCGTGTCACTGACCTAGCCAGTCAACTGGAAAAAGCATGTATGTGTGTGTGCGTTCCGAGTAATACACTGTGTACATTCATCGCAGCCTCCAACTCACATTTTTTTACTCTCGGGACAAATTTCTTCCTTACCACATTCAGACTCCGGCGATGATTAATCAGTCTTTGGTCACTCTGGGAATGGCCGCCGTTGTAAATTACGGACAGCTTGGCGTTATAATTGGTGTAATAATGTGCCACTTATGAAAGTATCAGAAATGCTCTCGTATATTATGGACTAATACAGAGAACGCAGTGTGAGAACCATCCAGTAATCTATCAGCCAGTCTGGCAGGAAGAATAGATGTATGAGTCAGCTACATACTAAGGAGTATTCATGCAACATTTTCCCTCTGCAGAGAGCGGGCGGTTAATCTGAATGTTTCTCTCTTTCCTTTTCTCTCTCTCTCTCAGATACAGATCCGCGGGTCCTGGAGAAGCAAGAGCAACAGCAGCCCACTTATCTGGCCCTAAGCTACATCAACAGGTACACACTCATTCACACGCAGAGAAGAAGGTGTCTGTCTGTAGAGGGCAGCATTGCTCCACCAGTCAAAGTCTGTGTGTGTGTGTTTTATATATGTATGTGTGTGTGTGTGAGCGTGCCTACATGCGGCTTGTGGAGAGCAGCTCAAATGACTGATGTCTTCCCACAAAGACACAGCGGTGACTCATCCACAGACCAGCAACAGAAAAACCACACAAGACAATCACTCCTGACTCCCTGTGCTCGCTGCACAGCCAAAGGCGGCCTTTCAGGATTACTGCATTTGTATGTGTGTGTGTGTGCGTGTGTGTTTGTGTGTGGTGAACCAATGTGTCACGTTCAACTTAATGCCCTGTTAAATCACTCCCAAGAAGCAATGTTGAGAAAGATAACGGTAAAGCAGACTGAGAGTAAGGTTTGTTTTCTGCGGTAATTGTTCAAGTGGCGAGGTTGTAAATGTCACCCATATTTACTGAACAATGTTGTGATGACTGTGTGTTTAAAGGGGCTGCTCATACAGCAACTCAATTATGTCTTGTCAGGCCTCAGACTTCCCTTTCATAGCACCAGGGCACAGAGCAGCAGTAATAAGATTAAACCTTACACGCTCACATTACAGCAACTAATAACAGTATAAAAATACTATAGCAGTTATCACATCTGAACTGTTTTTTTTGTAGTTTTGGCCATTGTTCCTTTCAGTAAAAATATCACTCACCAAGGAAATGACAAACATTATGGAGTTAGCGAGGGCAGGAAACGCCAGCAGTGTTCCAACTGACTGCTGTAAACATCCGTCACAGCTTAAAGACAGACTCCCTGCTTCACTTTTTTTCCTATCACACAGTTTTCCCGTGCAACGAGGGATTATTCCCGACATCTCATGAACACTCACTTTGGGTTTAACCTCAAAATAATGTGGCTTTCTGGCATTTTTGTTTCCGTCAGTTTGTCTCACTGCTTGTGTACTGCCCCATTAGAATGTCCGTGTGTTTCAAATCTAACAATTACTTTGGTAATCACTAGAGCCCGACCGATACGGGATTTTTTAGACTGATATTAATTCTAGAGGGGGAAATTCATCGATAACTGCTATAGTCGCCGATTTAGTAATTTTTTTTTTTTTAGCTAGAATGAAAATAGACCTTTTTTAAGTGGATTGTGCACGGATTCTTTTACCACTCTGTAAATGTACCCAGAGAGCTACTTTCTCAAACATTGTATTAAATAATATTTAATATTGTTATACATAATTATAAATAATGCAAACAATGTATTACACTGTAAGCCAATTCTATAAATGATAAGAGAGAAAATAAAGAATAAATAGCAATAAAATAAATAGTTAGTTAAACAATATTTCTGTTCAGTTTCAGGCGATTACTGACTATTAAAAAAATAATAAAAAGCTAACACCACTTGAAAGTCACACCAAGCTACATTTCAACGATACAGATACGCCTTTGATAGGCCAATATCAGCAGATAATATCCGTCAACCGATATATCTGTCGGGCTCCATTAATAACAGACATAGTAGCCAATAAAACAAGACCCAAGTTATAATAAACAAGAATTGTTATTGATGTAAAGAAAAAAAGAGAACTTTTGGATGGATTCAGTTATTAAAATATCTTTTCAAAAAAGGATTGTTCCTTCAGTAGGTTGATTTATAAAGCGCTGATGTTGACATCGACAGGATTATATTAGATTCCGGGACTTTACCTCCTCGTGGGATTTACCGGTTCCTCTCCTTGCATGTCATCAGGTTCATGACGGATGCGGCGCGCCGGGAGCAGGAGACCATGAAGAAGAAAGCCACGCCCAAACTGTCCCTGTCCATCACTGGCGGAGTGTCCAGGAACAGCACGGCCACGCCTCCTCGCCACACCAGCGGTAACCTGACGCCTCCCGTCACACCCCCCATCACCCCCTCCTCCTCCTTCCGCAGCAGCACACCTACAGGTACGACAGGTGTGTGTGTGCGTGTGTTGAAACGTGTATTTGAGACAAAGACGGACGGATTGGATGTACTTGTGGAGTGAAAGGAGGTGTTGAAGTGACTAATGTAAATTAACCCTACGGTACTAACGTACAGTTATGGTTGCGTCATCAGGACCTCATTCATCAAATTTAGACAGCAGACTGATGAAGAAACAAAGATATTTGTAACGTTTATGGAATGTTAAAATAAAAAAACAACTTCAAAATATCCGTCAAGAGACCATGAGTCAGTATTCAGTCTTTACAAGTTCTTTTAACTAGAGCTCGGCCGCTGACCTGCTGATTCTGTTTTTAGAGGAGAAAAAATGAATTGATAACTAATATGATTGCTGATATAGTAATTTTTGAGCCGGAATGACATTTGTTTTGTAGATTTTGCACCGAGTTTTCACCACTTTGAACATCTACCCAGAAAGCTACTTTCTTAAACATGAAACATTATTACATTTTATTTAACATTGTTATACAATATTATTATTTATACAGACAATGCCTTACGTTGTCAGCCAATTCTAAAGAATAAATAGGTATAAAATAAATAAATTACTCATGCAAACCAAAAATAATTAAATATCTGAAATGAATCATGTTGTGATGTTTGTTTTTCTGCTTCAATCTCACACCAGACGTGAAGCAGATCTTAGCCCTTTATGAGAAAGTAAAAGATTCTATATGAGGAAGTAAAAAAAAGCACTAAAGTTTCAAAATGTAAATATGTCGATATTTACAAATGTGACTATTATAATATAGTGACTAATTTTACCCTTAAAAAGCAAAGTAACTCAAACTGTATTTAGAAATACTTACTTTTCACTAAAAAATGTATTTCTTGTAATCACTTGGACGTTTTGATGCCAATATTTCATAAAAATTTTGAATTGTGAAGAAAACGGAAGAGGCTAAAAACTCCAACCACTGTCTGCTGCTGTTTGTGCGCACGTGTGTGTTGTTTGTGTGTTGGCGTTGGTGGCTCCTGCAGTGAGCAGGCCAGTCAACACTCTGCTAATTACATAGCAGCTGTCACGCTGTGTGTTCGCATGGGGCCGTGTGTTGCACAGCCCAGAAGCAGATGTCCAATTCCAGCCCAAATGGTTCCAAACGTGGTGTTAGGTCTGGGCTTATACACCAGCACGGCTACACACACACACACACACACACACACACACACACTCTTAGACATGTGCCAGGGTGCCATCCATTTCCTCATGCTGAGGTGCAGCATTTCCTGTGAGATGGTGGGGGGTCAGTGGGCCTGTAAGTGTGTGTGTGTGCCTGAACATTTCAGTAATGTGGTATGTGGATCTCCATGCGTGTGTGTGTGTGTGTGTGTGTGCATGCATGTGAGTGGAAAATGTTCTGCACTTACCAAAGCACTTTTTCCAGGCTGAGCAATGGGGATCACTCCCACTTAATGATCTCTTTCTCAGTGCCAACCCCTGAATTTTAACTCACAGGCCTACACAGAAGCAAATACACACACACACACACGCACACGCACACACACACACCATTGCTGTTTTGACTGAGCAGTGCTTTCAGTGGCATGTCGGCTGCTACTGCATCTAAACAGCAGCAGAATAGAAGTATTAATAAAGAGTTGCATATCAGTTCTGTTTCCTAAATTCCCAGGGCATGATGTATTTTTGGGCATAACCCCATCCATATTTCATCTGGGATGACTAGCGATTTTTTTGTTCTGCGTGTCTCTTGTGCCTCCAGGCAGTGAGTATGATGAGGAGGAGGTAGACTACGAGGAGTCGGACAGCGATGAGTCGTGGACCACAGAAAGCGCCATCAGCTCCGAGTCCATCCTCAGCTCCATGTGCATGAACGGGGGAGAGGAGAAGCCGTTCGCCTGCCCCGTCCCCGGCTGCAAGAAGAGATACAAGGTAAAGCCCGCACCAGACGAGTCCGCCCCAGCTACACAGCCGCACACGAGGTTTAGCCATTTCGGACGAAGTCCACACTGGAGCTTTTGTCTGAGTATCACATGTCTGCAATTCATCTTTGAAAAAGCACATTATAAATCCAGAATGTCACGATTGGAAGTGAAAATGAATCTGTCATGAGTATTTGCTTTGGTTTAATTTTATTACAGCTCATAACAGAAACCTTATTCAGCCTGTTTTCCCTGCTTTTAAATAATAGTGGGAACCTTTCTCTGGTAAACCCTTTTCAGACCCAAACATGGGATACAGTCACATTTGTTGCTGATGTGAATGGATCCACATGAGTTGTCCAGCCAGATTTGTTCACTCATTGTGTGACCAGGGATGTGATGCACGTCTGACATTGTTCAGCTTTAATATAAAATGGTGTAAAGGCATTTCTGTAAGAACTTTACTTTAATTATTATTAATTAATCAGTAATAATTAAGACTGGCATCTACCATGATAAAAGCTAACAGGGGTCCATTCATTTAAACATGAAAAAGATAAACAATCTAATGAAAATTCATGAGGAAAATATTTCACTGTTGTCATGTTTTCAAGTGTAAACATTTCTTTATTAATTTAGCAATTGGCTAACACTCCTAAGAAATAATAAAATAATTCAGTTTCTGGATCCTAATCTATGTAAAAGAGATTCTTTGAAGTGGGGCTGTATGAGGTACTGATCCATAGTCAGTGTATTACTTTCAGTAAATGGCGATCAGCACGCCGCCAGTTTGGAGAAGCAGGAAAAAGCACCAACTCGTTTGAATACAACCCTCCAAAAAGTTGGGACGTTGTCTAAAATAGAAATAAAATAAAATGTGATAATCCATTGTGACATATATATTAAATTAAAACTGTTTAATATATTTAATGTTCAAACTGATACATTTTAGATTTTTGAAATATACACATGCATTTACATTTTACACAGCTTTCCAATAAAAAAAAAAAAAACAGGTTCCTTTTTCCATTACTTCACCTACACCAAGGGAACTGAAACCATCAAATCCGTCTATGTTCTTTTAAAAGCCACCAGACTCCATTGACAAAAACAGTATTTTCACCTTGCAGAATTTTGGGGTTGTTTTTCACGTTGTTTTATTTATATTATAGAGGAGGTAGCTTTCAGTAGGAGCAGCTTGAAACACTATAGCACTTTCATAACAAGTAGTTCAAATAAGGTTGTAGATACCATTTTCCAGAAATACATTACCCCCGGGCAATTCCAATACATGTCCTGAAAAGGCCGGGTGTGCCTGTGAGCAGAGAGTCAGCTGGGGATATGTGCATCATTAGATGGAGATTCCTGGAAAGTAGATTTACATCCTATGCAGAAATCTGATGTGTTTATCAGTTTGTGGTTGGGATTTTTGGAATTAACATCTAAATCGTCCTCCACACAACAGCCACGGTCCATGTCCCCTTTCATATTCCTGTTTTTTCACATCTCCTCTTGATTGTCTCTTCAGAATGTGAATGGTATAAAGTACCACGCCAAGAACGGCCACCGCACGCAGATCCGCGTGAGGAAACCCTTCAAGTGTCGCTGCGGCAAGAGCTACAAAACCTCGCAGGGCCTGAGACACCACACCATCAACTTCCACCCCCCAGTCTCCACCGAGATCCTGCGCAAGATTCAAGGCTAGAGCCCGAGCTCACACCAATCACTACCCCAAAACATAGCCCTGTCCTGACTTTCCTTACCCTTTTCTACCCATCCCACACACTAAAGGATCAAGTGCGTGCTTTAAGTTGTTCTCATTTCTTTTGTCATTTGTATGTCACATTATTTTTTTTTCTATCCATGTTATATCACTTGTATTTTTGAAAAAAAAAAAAAGTATCTTTGTAGTATTTTTATCGTTGTACATTTGCACATTCGTATATGCTATCACGTTATTTTTTTCTCTATTGTTTGACTTACATACGGTGCTAACTGTAAAAAACAGAAAGAAAAGACACAAAAACAAACGATATGAAAGAAGAAGGGGAAACGTAACAGAAGATGTGAAACAGGAAGTGCAACCAAGCCCTGCCCCCTTTTCCCCGCTCGCATTCGAGCGGGATGAAGTTCCCGTTCGTGCAGATCTGAGCTCGGAAGCCGTCACACTCCCTTTCCGTTAGATTCCCGAGAGTTCGCTGAGCTCAGATCTGTGCCTTTGCAGTAACTTCTGTGGGTTCCAGTGTGAGAGTTAAGTTATACTTTAAATAGAAATATTGATATATAAACAATAGACAGATATGTATGTGTACATAAAAATATATAAAAGTATTCATGAGCATATACATAAATAGTTACACTTTATTTTCAAGCTTTATTTTATATATTTTTGCCAGTGTTGGTTTTTCTCTATGTATCAGTAAGTGTTCCTTTCATTCCTCATTTGCTGCCAGTTTGGCTGAGTTTTCTCTCACCACACCCGTAAGATAAGGAGCCAAAACGCCTTTCAGCTTGACACTCTCAGTGGTGTGCAATTTCTTTCTTTCTCTCTTTTTTTTTCTTCACTGTTGATCAGGAAGGGGTGCTCACTCAGCGCCGAACGTATTAGAACACGGCCAACAATCTTAAACATTTCATCCCCTTGGAAAGCCATCCATGTATTTCATATCACCAGTGTTTCCTCATTCCGAGTGCCAGAGCTGTGTTCAAGAGACTTAGCCGTGAAAGCAGGTTAAGCGTCATACTGTATCCCAGTTGCCAAGATCTTTGCTGTTCTGTTTTTTTTTCCATGATGTTGCCAACAGCTCTCCACTGCCAAACATTGACCATACCATGTGCCTGATGAGGGGTTGGGGGGGTGGG